>CM040243.1:46346259-46637966 GCA_022545495.1 Chrysanthemum lavandulifolium
CCCGTGCAAAACCCGAAAATTCAATAGCCGATAAGTCGCAGACAACCAACCCTTTAGGTGTTAATAAGGTCATAAAAAGAAGGAAACGTGCATCTTGTCGCTATGGATGTACAAGACATGCTTAGACTTAAGAAAAGACCGGATGGCAAGTTTTTGTCACCAAGTTTTTGAAAAACACAATCATAGTTCGTATATCAAGATGATATCAAGTACCTTAGACAAATCGAGGTCGACTTTCACCAAACAACAAATCTTGAACCAACTTTCCAATGCCAATATTGGTCCGCTTAGATCCCGGAAAGTTTTGAAAGAGATATACGCTGGTTTGAAAACATTGGTGCAATGATGTTGAATGTAAGAATTATAGGCGTGGGTCAATGATTTTATTGGTGATCGTGATGCCCAAATGGTTGTTGATAAGCTTTTGAGTCGTGAAGAATTCTTCACGTATTTTTCAAGAGAATACAAGGTGATAAAGACACTAAAGCATATTATCCAAGACATGCACCTCCTTCCTTTTCGGATGCATACATACAACTAAAAAATGATTGCTTTGAATTACGGGGAAAACACCTACAACAGAAAGTTTATACATAGATTATTATCCTATTTCATACAAGTCATACAATTATTACAATTATGTATCATTATCACATAAGTATACGTTCAGGGTGCGAATTATACCAAATCCACACTAGCCAAAGTTCCATACACTGTCCTTCGCAAAATGTCGATCATGCGTTTCCTGAATTTGTCTCCTGCCTCCTTTACAACCACTCTCTTGTCTGTCGAATCCTTTACATCCCATTCGTGTTGTTCCCGTGCAGATTATTATTATTTTTTTGGTTAATTACTCAGAGTTTACAACAAACAATTAACATTCTGAAAACAAGGTTCCCGTATTCTTACTATCTAACGCTCTACTAATGATTTAACGATACATACCAACAATGATGTATCACAAAACACCTGGACATCGGCTTCTTCGGATCACGGTATTTCAAGATGATTTAGGACCTTGTGAACATGTCCACCACCCCATCGATATCTTTATACCCGGCACAAGCTCTCAAACACGCCCCTCGGTATATGCATAATCACCGAACAATATGTCCCTAATACACAAATAACAATGATTACACATACAATTTCAACAGTTATATGTAAACACATGTTATTAATAATACACGCTACTTACGTTGTGAGAAACGACCACCGAATGCACAATCCGTAGCTCTTTTCTCGTGCCCAGACAACCCAATAGCCAAAGAACATGCCCTTCTAAAGTACGGGGAACATAAGACTTCCCCTGGTCTGACATGACGTTTAGGCCTTGTATTTTTTTCCTCCGGGAGAATGGTTTGTAAGGGTGCATCATCACAAATGGTGTACGGAGTAATTGCACCATTAGAAGCGTCCCCCGACACACCTGATTCTTGTTTAGCAACCATTAATTTTTCAGGAGTAAACAATTCAAAATGTGGTAGGTCTTGAGAATCATAAAGGGGTAGGAATTCCAGCAGCTCTTCCCCTTCATCCATTGATTTGTCAACCATTGACACATCGACTGTTCTGCCTTGTGTTGCAGGAGGTTGTGTTATGTTTAAGTCGAACTTTGATACATTCACATTCTCACTTCTTAGCCGTTTATCTTTCTTACTTCTTTCTATCGACAATGCCATCACCAGATGCTACATACGCAGATGGTGTCCCATAGAATCGGGTGAACGGAATGGCTCGTCCGTATTTTTGAAACTCGAACCATTTGGTACATCTTTTACCGGAGTACAATATTCACCATCACCATCTTCCTCAGTTTGCTCCTTAGATTCAGTAGCAGGGACACTATACACGCGTGCTTGGAACAAAACATTCCGAACCTCCTTCAACTGAACAAGCTCTGCATCATCTGGGTTTTGTTCAAGCGCATCATCCAAGTCCTGATCTGCCTCATCTAGAAGCTCCCCCGCTAACTTGAACTTGGCTACTACCCTCTTCTTAACTTCCTGTTTTTACAATTGAAATTCAATGTCACATCAAGATACAAATTATACATGTACAAACTAACACAAGAATACATTAACTTATAGCGATAAACCACGTGTTTCGGTTTACACATCAAGATACAAACATGTATAAATTTATAAAAACACAAGTGTATAGTCGCCAAATGGAAATTGAACATCTTGTAATCGTTTACATCAACATGTGTACTATTTTATCATAAATCTATTAGCACAACTACACAATAAGTTAAAACATACAAATGTATACAAAACACTACTTTTTACTTTATACCTAATATGCTATACTTGTACATAATCAAATCATCACGATCATTCTACATATATTTTAAGAGTCATAGCTAAAACATATATTTTATAGTCATAGGTAAAACATCAAAACATCTGTTCAACATCGAGTCACAGGTACATAGGGTACATATATAACATACCAATTCACATATAAACAGATACACAGATACATGGGTACATACATACCATATCACATATAACCAGATACACATCATAGCATTAATTGATGAAACACCTGGACAGATACACAGGCACACAAATTGACTATTCGGCTACTTGCTTTAGCAAACAGCAATGATACTCTATTTATTACACACGAATACTTTCTAAAAACTACTTATAATTACCTCAACATTTGTTGGATTTAACCTATCTTCTTCTAGCTTGTTCAAAAGGTCAACGGTCCAATTGTTTACCAGAGGCATCTCAACATGCCTAGCTCCCCTACTTTTGCTTATCCAGTCCGCGTACACAATCTGCGGGATCATTACAAATTTTAATATAAAACAACCTTCTTCCTTTAACAAAAAAAATAATAATAAATCAATTAAAAAACACAATATAATAACTAACATACCACTGTAACGATGACAGCCCACAAGAATGCGAAGTCCCGACCCAGCTTCTTTGGTCCTAACTAGGCACTCAAGAACATAGGTACACCAATCAAATCGTGGATATCGTTTTCATCCGGATACGCTCAAAACCTTAAATTCACAGTAGCGTTCTTGTTTGCTTCTCCGATAGATGTGAAATATAAAACCAAGAAATTGAGCTTAAACATCCATTCACCTTTCGTTTGT
Source organism: Chrysanthemum lavandulifolium (assembly GCA_022545495.1). Taxonomy (NCBI): domain Eukaryota; kingdom Viridiplantae; phylum Streptophyta; class Magnoliopsida; order Asterales; family Asteraceae; genus Chrysanthemum; species Chrysanthemum lavandulifolium. The sequence goes on from CM040243.1 coordinate 46,349,378, forward strand.
GTGTATATCGGGCCTCAATCGGATGTGTTTATACCTCAACCGCTTCCAAACTGTTGTTTCCATTCAACTACCGGATGGTGTCTCGAAATCGCCTTCATCACGTGATTCAACATAAACATCTCCCATCGGTATCCCAAGTACATCTCTTATTGTTTCCCTCGTAATACTTATGCCCTTACCATCCACAGTGAGGATGCATGTATCCTCATTAAAGTTTTCGAGCAGCCAGTAACTTAGCTTTGTTGGTACATCCTTAATTTTAAACCCAAGAACTGCTCCAAACCCTATGTCCATAACATCTTGTCTTTGCTTCCGCGATAGGTTTGGTATTAGACGATGTAATGAGCATAATGATACACGCACATGTATCCGGTCAACATCGCCTACCTTACAACCAACACCCTTTTCACCATTACTCTCATGGGTTGTTTCTTCCCCAACCTCATTAACAACATCCTTTTCAACACTTTTCTCCGATCTAACCTACCTTTTTACCAATTTTTTCTTACCAACTAATTTCCTCTTTCCAACTAATTTCTCTTTCCAACCGCCTCCTTCACCATACCACCATCACCACCTTTTTCTCCTCCACAATATAGTATCTGCTCCTTTTGCCCGCTCTTCTTCGACCACACCAGATCACCATGTTTTCCTTTCCCACATCACTGCACCTCGCTTTTATAGGTGCAGTTCTTGCAATTGCACTGTCATTTACATCAACAACATAAATATGTTATAGCAACAAAGAAAGCATTACAATGTCAAACACACATTCACACCGAATCACATACACGCAGACATATCGGATACACAAAGTGGTTCACATATACACAAATACATGGATGCATGGCAATTCACATATATACAGATACATAAAACCACTTCAAACTTACGCAGATACAAATGCAGTTCACAGACTCACATAAACACACATACACGGATACATCCCGATTCACATGTACACAAATAACTACCGATTCACAGGTACATAGGGTACATACATACCATACCAATACACATACAAACGGATACACAGATGCATGGGCACATACACAAATTCAATTCAGAGACTCACATATACACAGATACACAGATACATCCCGATTCACAAGTACACAAATAACTACCGATTCACAGGTACATAGGGTACATACATACCATACCAATTCACATACGCACGTATACATGTACATGGGTACACATACCAACTCACATAAAACCGATACACATCAAACCATTGCTTGTTGAAACACCGGAGATACATACGTGCACACAATCGCACATACATACTAGTTGAACGACATACAACTTCGAGTTACAGATACATACCATTAAAAGGGTGTTTGGCTCAACTTCACATACATACAAATCCACATATCCACATATACCAATCATTACTATTTGAAAGAAAACTAATCACCAATACACGTGTACACGACATACACTAACACATACCAGCTTAACTATGTGTTTGGCTCATCACATACTAAGTTATATGTGTGTTTGTGTCAAGACAACCACAATTCACACATAACCAAGTACAACCATTCACAAATACATATACAAATTTATACTTGCTCATATTCCAATATACCCATGTACACAGTACATACACATTATAATGGGTGGTTGGTTCAAGACAACTATAAGTATCACCCCATGTCTAAGACTACGCAGATACAAAAACAATTCTAACTCGTGATTATTACGGCTTAAAAGTTGGTTTTAGCACGCCTAAATCATATCTAACACACAAAAATGAAATTTTTAAATGATATCTATAACAAGAAGCTAACAAAATAATGACACACATAAACATAAACATTAAGTTGTGCAAAACCAAACTAACCCATGTTGAATAACTAATAATCAAATATATACATTAACAACAACAATAAGATTGCAAATAAAGTCTAATCATACCTGGTACATCCTCTTTTTCAACATCAGAGGTTAAGTCAATGATCGCAGCATATCCCACATTATTTTTTGCCATTTGATCACCTAACCTTGCACTTCTTCGAACTACAAAACAACATGCAATTATGGGTTAATTAATTATAATCTTACCAGTCAGAGATGAAACACTAAAATGGAACGATCGTAGATGGAACACTTACCAAACAAAATCGGTGGTAAATCACCAATGCCTTGTTTTTCTTCTATGTTAGTCATGCTTTTTATAACCCTAGGTTGAAGATCAGTTGCTACACAATCGTAATCACCAAAATGTAGCCGGAGATATTTCTTCAAGATCGGGTTTTAATTATCGAGAAGCTATAATGGGGGATTTTATTTGGGGAGTGAAGTCTGTTCTTTGATTAAAAGTCTAACGTAAATAGTATCTTTATGTAGTTGGTTGGAGAAAACTATCCCGCTCTTTTTGCCTAGTTAGAACTTGATACATAAGCCCTTATAGTTCTTGATAATTACAAAGATGCCATTGATCACTCATTAATCTCATTTAACACAAAACAATGATCCAACGGTCCACGATAGTTCTTATTTTTGCAACTTTAAAAATCTCTCACAATAACTATCCCCTATATATATATATATATATATATATATATATATATATATATATATATATATATATATATATATATATATATATATATATATATGGCCTTTATTTCGGAACCCCTGTCATGAGAACTCTTTCTGACCAATGAGATTTTTTTAATATTAAATATTATTATTTAATCTAAAGGGTATTATAGTAAAATACAATTTTTATATTTTATAATTTTTTTAAATCACGCTTTAAATGACTCATAATTTTCGATATATATATATATATATATATATATATATATATATATATTTTAAGCATGCATGTTTCTAGAAAGTCAAAGTGCATATGTGTTTCTTTCAAATAATATAAATTTACATGTGTTTTCATTGTACAATAGTTTAAACTTCAAATTAGTTTTACTTAAAAATGTAATTGCGCATATGTTTCTGGCGTATATTCTATAAACTTATTAAAGAAAAACTAAAAACATAAATTATAGTCGTAACCTTTAGATTTATTACAAACCAAACCAAGAACATAATACAATACAAAAAAATTTATATCAAATAAAATACAAATCAAATGTATAATTTTGAATATACATATGTGCACAAAACATATGTATTTGAAGTTTCTCATCAGATTATTTCAAACATGTATGCACGTCTTCCAAGAACATACATGCACGCCTTCCAAGAACATATATGTACTTCGAGTTTCTCATCAAATTCGTTAAAACATATATGCACGTCTTCAAAGAACATACATGCACACCTTCCAAAAACATATATGTGCTTCCAGTTTCTCATCACATTCGTTAAAACATACGTGCACGCCTTCAAATAACATATTGTCACACCTAGAAAAAATAATAGTCAATGTTAAATACTTTTAAAATAAAACTCAATCTAACATAACACACGTGCACAAGCTATAAAGTACAATATTGTCATGAAAAAGTATTGATACAAAACAATATTATACCATCGTTTAGCGGGCTTGAACCTGTTTGGTCTCAATTCATACACTAGTTTTAATATATTGCAAGCGTATATGGATTCATACCATAATACCACAACTTTTCATGTCACATGTTTTTCTTATACTATACCAGGTAAATAACTTTACCTTCTATTTTAATTAGATGCCATAGTTTTCAACATCCTTTTTATACAAACAAGTCTATCATTTTAAAAGGCAAAACATGTTCTTTACTCTCTTTTTGGTCACCAAGTAAAATTATGGAAAATTTAACATACAAAACAATTCTTGGTATTAACTTATAATCAAAATCGTACAAGAATAGAGCAAAAGACAAATTCATAATCATCAATAACAAGTAAGCCTTTAGTCCGAAACAAATTGAAAATCATTACCAACTGCTCACTTCGAGTTTATTAACCACTTAGACTGAAAGCATAAGGCACCATTAACTAGGACATCCTAAAGGCTACTCTTTCTATTTCATCAGCCTTGAACCTCAATATCACTATAAAAGACACACCTGTTATTCGGTTGAACCCAACTTGAAATTCTGAAAACAAATCATATCTAAATAATTGACTACAACTTCGGGTGAAACCAATAACCAACCCAAACCAAATTAAGCCAAAACCGTTAGACCCAACGATATTTGGATCGGGTGGTTTTTCGATTGAAACCGTTTAATAAACACCCCTATACAACAGATGAAAATAAACCAATTAATAGCAAGCAACAACTATATCATTCTTATTTTATATCACATATTGAATACATCAACCAATTAATAGCAGGCAACAACTAGTTTATGCTTTGGCTAGTTTTTATTTCTTTTACTTTTCAATTAATCCTATCAACCAATTATAGCAGGTAAACAGCCGCATATAACTAAATCATAATCGATCATCTTTTTTGTTAGCAACTAAAATCGCTTAAATACATTAATGTTTAAGATCCAAATTAAAAAAAAAAGAAAAAAAAAACCCTCAAATCTGATTCAAATAAGACCTAACAATAATTAAAATGAAAATGAAAATAAAAATAAAAACTAAAGTTTAAACCAATTATAAGAACAATAACTAATTTCAATTATGTGACAAAAAACCGTAAATTTCAAGATCCAACTTGAAAAACAAAGACCTATTTCTAAAACTATTGATTAAATAAAAAAGGTTTTACCTTTTGATTCGTTGTACAAAACTCGAACGGATCGACTTTTACATTTCGATTTATAAGTTTAAATCGTGACAATATTAAGAGTATGGCAATGTGACAGCTAGGGTTTGTGAAGATGGAGGAGGATGCGGTTCTTGATGAAAGGGGAGAGAGACTGTGTGTATTTTTTTTTAGTTAACGATCCATGTTAATGCCTAAATAAATGGAGACAATTATTAAAAGTATGAATTACAATAATACCCTTTCAGCTTTTTAAATAATATTTTAATCTTTCAATCTATGAATCATGACTATTAAAAATTATTCCGATAAACGACGTAGAATAAGTTGTATATTAAATGAATACATAACTGCGTTGGTAAGCCCTCGATCGATCACCGGTTGGAATTAGCAAAGAACATTGGGAGTCGATCGCCGCCGTACGACGATATGGGGGTGTTCCCGGAGATTCATGTATTCATGTAATATAAAACCTACTCTATTGAAATCTATCAGAAAAAATTTTAATAATCATTATGAATAAGATTTCAAGATTATTACTAAATCAAAAGGGTAGTATTTCTTCTGATATTGATAATGAACATGATCTATCTAATTCTGTAGAAGTATCAATAGCTAATATAGAAACTAGTTTACATAACTGGAATATACCTAGAGTAGAAATTAAGACTTTATATAAACAAGGTTCTTTTGATTGGTTTCAAAGTTATTCCATTAAAACTACAGAAAAAACTATACCCTTATTAAAAAACCAACAAGAAATAAAATTATTCTCTTCAAAAGCTATACAGGAACATAGAAAAAATTATAAATTTTACATATAGGAATGGTTCAAGTAGCAATAAAACCTATGACAAGATTAGGAATTAATGCTCCAATATGTGTTGTATTAAGAGATGCTAGATTAACAAATTTTAATCAATCATTATTAGCTTTAGGAGAATCTAATATATGTAATGGTCCAATATATTTTCAAGCTTATCCCGATTATACAAAGATCCTTATTTGATAAAAATATATTAGATGTATTAACTCTAAATTTGATTAAAAGAAATTGAAATAAAAGAAGGATCGATCCATTAGTTTTAATATATAGAGTATATTATAAAACTATGACCACTACTATAGAACCAAAATATAAAAAGAAAAATCGCTTAATGAAACTTTGCTTATAGAATCTAATTTTCAAAACTCTAATATAACTGTTCCAAAAAGGATAAAATGGGATGAAATTATTAAGAATCAAACGTGGAATTTTAAAGAAATAATTGAACCAAAGCCTTTAGAAATGAATACTCAAGTAAATAATATTATAGATCACTCTAATGGAAATATTGATATAATTTTTGACAATAACAGAATAAGTTCAGCTAGACATTCAGTTCATATTCCATCTACATATAATAATATTTCGAATTTGAGAAGAACACAATCTATGAAAATGAAAGGAGTAGATTTTAGTGCATCTGTTCCTAAACCTTTATATGAAGACGATAATATAAATGATGATTTTAGTGATCTTAGTGATCAACCAACTAAATCTGAAGTCGAATATTATAGAGAAAACTATGAGTGATACGAAATTACAATTCAAAAATAATAAAAACCAAGAGTATATTAATCATCTAAAAACCTATATAAACAAGAAAGATCTATAAGATTAGAAATAAATTACGTTAAAAATATGATTAAACAGGGAGCAAAATATGTAAATTTAAAAGTATTTCGAAGATATCAAGTATATGATATTGAATGGAGTATTAAAAATTTACAAGATCAACTAAAAATAAATCAAAGTATGATAAGAGTTGTAAGATCAAAATTAATTATTTCTTAAAATAAAGATGAGCTTATATCAATATGAACTTAAAAAACAAATTGTGCATTATCAAGAATCTATTTTAAGAAATAATAAATCAATAAAAGTATTTAAAGAAGAATTATTTACAGGAGAATATATTATTAGTAAAAAGGCACATAAAGATATGATAGTAAGTTTAGTTTTACAAAATCTTCACTTAAAAGAAAAACTAGAACAATTAAAAAGATTAATTCATTAAAATGGAAGAGATAAATAATATTCCTTTTAAAATGGAAATAAAATTTCTAAAAGATGAAATGTTTAATAATTATAATAATGAAAAATTAATATGGTATTATTTAAAGTTTGATGAAAGAAAAAGAATGTTACATAATTTAGAATGGCAATCATATATTATTGATAATGAAGTAAACATTCCCTTTTTTACCTGGTTTCATTTATACAGTATAGAACAAAAAATAGATTTCCCTTTTATAGAAAAAATAGAGGTTACTACAGATGATATTAATAAAGTATATTACGATCCAAAATCAAATAATCCAATAATAAGTCAACATCCTCCATGCAAAAATGTTATAATTAAAAAGGATAATGAAGAATATATAGGACAACCTTTAGCTAAGCATAATAATGACGATAAAAAATCATTATCAACAATAATATATCAAAATAATTATACAAATGAGATGTTAAATACTATAGGACAACAACTAGACCGAATGGAAAAACAAAGAAGCAAATATGTCTAAAGAAGCTAGTACATCTAAAATTAAAGAAAATATAAATATTGAAGAAAATCCTTTATTTATACCATATAATATAGATACAACTATTAATTTGGGAAACAAGATTCTATATTAAGAGAAATTGAAAATAAATTAGCAAATTTAAATATATCTAATGAAAAATAAATGTTATTAACAAAAGTGATCCGAAGATAATATATCAGAATTAGAAGAACAATTTGATTTTAAAATAAATAAAATAAAAACAATTTTTATACACCAAAACCGAAACACGAAATTATTATCCTGGACCTACACCACCGGATCTACAATATGAAGAACGTCATACTTTAGTACAATCTAGATATGATGGAAGTTGTATATATGAATGGAATATAGATGGATGTTCGAATATCAAATTATAAACCTTTACAAGAAATGACTATGGCATCTAATGCTTACAAATCACATAATAAAGATGATGAACAAAGAGTTTTAAAGCATTAATAAGTGGATTTACAGGAGGTCTAAAAGGATGGTGGGATACGTATGTTTCGTAAGAAGAAAACAAATAATTTATAATGCTAAAAAACTATTATAAAAACAGAAAATAATCAACAAATCCTACGAAATGAATGATTCATTAGTACTTTAATTTTGCTATTCTTAAGAATTTTGTAGGAAATCCATCACCTATCAAGATAGAAGTGTTGCTATTTTATTAAATCTAAATTGTAGAAAATTACAAGATTTTAGATGGTATAAAGATGTATTTTTATCAAAAGTAATGCTTAGGTCTGATTGTAGAGAAGCATATTGGAAAGAAAGATTTATTGCAGGATTACCTAAATTATTTGCAGAAAGAATAAGAAATAAATTAAATAATGAATTTAGTAATTCTATACCATATAAAGAACTAACTTATGGAGAAATTATAAATTATGTTAATCAAGAAGGTTTAGCTATATGCTCAGATTTGAAATTAAAAGCTAAAATTAAAAGAGAAGGTATTAATAATAGAAATGAACTAGGAAACTTTTGTGAGCAATATGGATATGAACCTTTAAAATTGCCATCATCCAGTAATAAAAAATATAGAAAAGAAAAAAGATATAAAAGGTTTGAAAAAACTAAAAGAAATTATATACAAGATAATAAGAAAGAGAAGCACAATAAATATAAAAATAAGAGAAAGAAGTATAACTATAATAAAGATACAATTACATGTTTTAAATGCGGAAAACCTGGTCATATATCTAAAAATTGTTATACTAAAAAGAAAATAAATGAATTAAATATACCAGATGAATACAAAGAACAAGTTCTTAAAATGTTGATAAATGAAGAAACCAGTGAATCTGATATATCTGATTATGAAGAAGACGATTTAAATATAGTAGAAAACGAATCAAGTAGTAGTAATGAATCAGAAGAATGTGAATGTTTAGGTAATTGTGTTTGTGAATATAAAATAAATGCTATAACTAATGATAGCGAAGAAATTAAAATATTAATAGAATTAATGGAAAAAATAGAAGACAAAGAAGTAAAAAGAATATATCTAGATAAATTAAAAGAAAAGATAAAAGAAAACAATACTATAGAAGAAACACAAGATTATAATCTTATGGAAATATTTAAAAGATTCAATGAAAAACCCAAACCTATAACAATTCCAGAACTACAAGAAGAAATTAAAACTATAAAAGCAGAAATAACCATCATAAAACAAAGAATGAATATATTAGAAACAAGTAAAGAAAAGGAAAAGGAAATTAATAATAAAGATACAGGAACATCTAATAATTTAGCTATTAATAATATACAAAGTATTAGCACACAAAGATGGTATATTAAAATAAATATTGTAATAAATAATGATTATAAATTATCACTAATTGCTTTAGTTGATTCTGGAGCAGATTTAAATTGTATACAAGAAGGACTAGTTCCAGTTAAATATTATGAAAAGTCATCACAAAGGTTATCTGGAGTTACTGGAGATAAATTAAAAATAGGATATAAATTATCAAATGTTCATATTTGTAATAATAATTATTGTTATAAAACAAATTTAATACTAGTTAAAAATATGGGTTCTCAATTAATCTTAGGACAACCATTTATAACACAATTATACCCATTCAAAGTAAATGAAAAGGGTTTAACTACAAAATTTTTAGGAAAAAAGATATTATTTCCCTTTGCTATACCAATGATAACTAAAGAAATAAACATTATTGATAATAAAAAGAAACATATAGAATATTTGATAAATGAAATAAATGATAAAAGAATAGAAAATCAATTACAAGATAATATTGTAAAGAATAAAATAAAACAATTAGAAGAAAAGTTTAAAAATAATGTATGTGCAACTATACCAAATGCTTTTTGGAAAAGAAAACAACATATTGTTAGTTTACCTTATATAAAAGAGTTTGATGAAAAAGATATTCCTACTAAATCTAAATCTATACATATGTCTCAAAAATTAGTACAACATTGTAGAAAAGAAATACAAGATTTATTAGATAAAAATCTTATAAGACCTTCAAAATCTCCTTGGTCTTGTTCAGCCTTTTATGTAATGAATAGCGCTGAAATAGAAAGAGGAGCACCAAGATTAGTTATAAATTATAAACCATTAAATAAAGTACTAAAATGGATTAGATACCTATTCCAAATAAAAGAGATTTATTAAAAGATTATATGATTCAAAAATATTTTCTAAATTTGATATGAAATCGGATTTTGGCAAATACAAATAAATGAAAAGATAGATATAAAACAGGATTTAATGTTCCTTTTGGTCATTACGAATGGAACGTCATGCCTTTTGGTTTAAAAAATGCTCCTTCATAATTCCAAAATATAATGAATGATATAATTATTCCTATAAGTAGTTTTGCTATAGTATATATTGATGACATTCTAATATTTTCTAAAAATATAGATCAAGATTTTAAACATTTAAATATATTTTATGACCTCGTATATAAAAATGGTTTAGGTTTCTCCTACTAAAATAACTTTATTTCAAACCGAGATAAGATTTTAGGTCATAATATAATCCAAGGAACTATTAAACCCATAGATAGAAGTCTACAATTTTCAAATAAATTTCAGACGAAATAAAAGATAAAAACAATTGCAAAGGTTTTAGGATGTTTAAATTATATTCATGATTTCTTCAAAGATTTAGGAAGTATATGTAAACCATTATATGAAAGACTTAAGAAAATCTCGAACCTTGGTCGAAAAACATACCCAAGTAATTAAACACATAAAAATAAAATAAAAGAATTACCTTGCCTAACTATACCAAATCCAAGCAAGTCTTATAGTAGAAACAGATGCAAGTGATATCGGATATGGAGGTATACTAAAACAAAAATTAAAAACAATGATAAAGAACAATTAGTAAGATTTTTCTCGGGATCTTGGAACGATACTCAAAAGAATTATTCTATAGTTAAAAAGAAGTATTAAGTATAGTTTTAAATATCCAAAATTTGAAGATGATTTATATATGAAACCTTTTTATTAAGAGTTGATTGTTCTTCAAAGAAAATATATCTTAGAAAAGATGTTAAAATTTAATTTCAAAACAAATTTTGCGGATGGCAAGCTATCCTCGATAATTTTGATTTTCAAATTGAGGTTATAAAAGGAGAAGCCAATTCTCTCCCGATTTCTTATCAAGAGAATTTTACTGGGATGAATTCGCACAACAAGAAACCTTTTGTTCCTATACCAAAACCCCGATTATCATCTCCATCAACTCCCCAATATCCACATCACTATCTCCATTTTCTCAAAATCAATCTCCAAGAAAACCTTATCCCCATTCTCATCAAATCAATTATCTCCAAGAACACCATATTTCGCCTTAGCATATATACCAAATGTATCAAGTGTATCTCAAAGTCAAAACTCTTATTCATCACCGCCTCATCCTCAAATATGCCCGTAAATCCTAATAAACCGAACCCAAAATAAATCCAAATCGCCAAGTTGTAAAGATTCTTGAACCAGAAGAAGAGGAAAAGTTAAATCAAAGTTTTGGTTCTCTTATCAAATATATTTTTCCATAAAATACCCACTTTTATAACATCGATTTTAAAACAAGAGAATATTACGAAGCCATTTTATTAGAAAGTAAGTCCATCGAGTTATTCCATACTCAAGATTTTAAAATACAAGGCCTTATCAACAGTACTAAAGTCAAAATTCTCAAAGATCGGAGCCTATATATATATATATATATATATAAATATTAGAAAGGCAACATGATAACTTTGAAATGAGAAGAAAAAATAAAATGATCAAGGGTGAGAAAAAACTACAACCACATTTTTCAGATGTACCAACAAAAGTAGATGCATTTTTTTTTAAAATTTCACAATTACTTGAAATGTGCGACTAAAAATTCTTCTTATTCTTTTCATTTTAGTTTTTCTTTTCACTGGATCTCTTCCTCTTTATATCCATCTTCGTCTTTTGGAAAGAAAAGGTCAAGGATTTTTGTCAAATTAAACGACGCTTCAATTGCATGCTAGATTCTTTTTTCTCTCATGTCATAAAAGTTTGCAGACATTTTCTTCCACATAAATATCCACTTTTAATTGAATAAAATAACAAAACAAACATTAAACACACACATTTTCAAGAGAAATGGTTTTAGCTACTTGCTGTTGAAAAGAAATGGGGGGTGAGTTTGCTACTGATGCATCATATTTTCCGGTCACCTCCACACACTCCCACCTAAGAAACGTGGTGTTCGTTTTAAGAGTTTGGGCTAGATATGGACTATAATGATAACTGAACTTCGTTTTTATGTAATGAGTTTGTTTTCTATTTTTTCTATTTAAGATATATGACATGTTTGGAAAATTATTTTTATTTTGGAGATGAAGGGTATGTTTGGCAAAAATAGATTGTCTCGATCTCAAGTCATTGATGCTTGGTCTTGGTCTTTGTTGCTTAAAAAGATTATAAAAGAGATTATTTTTATAAGCTACATGAAGTAACATTTTTTTTTCGTAGATTATGAAAGATTATTTTTTATAATCACTTATAAGCTAATGTCTGCACAAACAAAGATTATTATTTAAGTAGCTTATTTTGAAAAATAAGCATAATCTCTATAATCTTGTGTGCCAAACATAACCAAGTGTTTAATAAACTTGAGACATATTGGTGCGCTTATAATCTTGTAAACAAGTGTTTGCTAAAAGCTTTATACAAAGTACAAACATACATGAATAAACAAATGTTCGCTAAAAGCTTAACAAAAACATACACGATCAAAGTTCTAAAAGACGCGTCATGATGGCTTCAAGATGCGAAGCGTGACCTCAAAATTACGAAATACAACTAGGCATCGGCTCTAGGCGTGACGTGAGTTGAGGCATAAAAAGGCGCTCAATGGCGCAAGGCATGACGAGTTTTTTTTTAACCTTTTAGAGGATTTACGAATATTTGAGATTTGGGCTTGCATTTACTATTCGCTCCGTCCCTAAATAAATGTCAACTATTGACTTTTAAAGTCTTTATTTTTTAACTTTGATCTTAAATTATTTTATTTGTGTTATGTAATACTTGATGCAAAATATATAAATGGATTGACTTTTAAATATATTTTCATTGGTATAATTTTCATCAAGTGTTAAATAACACAAATGAAATAATTTAATATCAAAGTTGACAAAAAAAACTTTAAAAGTCAATAGTGGATATTTATTTAAGGACTGAGGGAGTAAAATTTTGGATACGGGCTTAGATTTTCTAATGTTTACCACTCACATAATTATGAAATATGATATAAATATGTAAATATATAAATATTTTTTGCCGCCTTAAAAATGTCATGCCACCACGTCTCACGCTAAAACTTGAGACTTGGCTATGCCGTCACGCCACACTTCAGGCTATTTATAACCTTGGTAAACATATACCATATCTAAGGGCCCGTTTGGTTTAGGGGTATTAGAGGGTATAGATTGAAAGAATGAACAAATTAATTGTTTGGTTCATTTTTTATTCCCCTGACACAACCTTTTCAATGATAGATCCATTCTTGCCCCTCCTTGTGACTTTTGGTGAAACCCACCAATCAAATTTTACTTTGTAATTTTCAAAAAAAATTCAACCACATATTTCTTTATAAACTAATTTATAATAGTTTCATTTATATATAAACAAATACATACTTTAAATAATTATTAATTTTCTCTCCTCATTTTCTTTCAAACATTTCTCAAATCCAAATCCAATTACAATCCCACCTACAAACCAAACACACCCTAAGAGCATTCTAATGATAACTCATGTTATTTTTTAACATCCGTCATGTCATCGCCACATCGCCTTTAACATTTCACCTTAACATCCTCAAAAAACACCCACAATCATAACATCCCAAGTTAAACTTTAACATTTGATATTTTCAATTTCAACCCCTAAACTAAAACAAACACTTCATTTATTAAAAAACATAACTTTAACTTAAACATATTACAATACCAAATATAAAATAACTAACGAAAATTACAACGAAAAAAAAAATAACAAAACATAGCAAATACTTATTCATCATCGTCGCTCTCTTGTTGTTGTTGTTGTCGTTCAAGATTCTTCTGCCAAACATGCTCCATAAGGTCCTGTTGGAGTTGGGTATGCGTTTTTCGGTCGTGTATTTCTTTTGCCTTACGACGGTGAGTATCACATCTTTCGACCCATCTTCGTTGCCTCAAACGTGCTGACGGATCCACCCACACTTCGTTATAGTCACATAATGCAAATTTTTGATCTTTTATAATCATGTTATGCAAAATAATGCAAGAATACATGATTCTACGTATCGTGACAATTTCCATTGACGCTCCGGTTGTTGTAGTATACCCAACGGCTTGAAGCACACCAAAAGCACGCTCAATATCCTTTTGGGCACTTTCTTGTTTCCTTTTAAAGCACGTATGTTTTTCGTCATTGTTGCCGAGAAGGATTTGACGAAAGTTGCCCACCGTGGATAAATTCCGTCGCCAAGTAATACCCCTGCTCATACCTAGTTCCATTGACCATATAAGGTGCTCTTGGGCATTGTCGAAAGAATGTCGTCGAATAATGGAGACCGGTCTAAAACATTAATATCGTTATTCGCCCCGCCATCCCAAAAATGCATGCCAAATCCATAAATCTTGAGAAGCAACCGCTTCAAGCATAATTGTTGGGTATTTTTTTTATCACCCCTAACAAATTGCCCTTGCCAAGCCACTGGACAATTTTTCCATTCCCAGTGCATACAGTCAATACTACCAAGCATTCCCGGAAAACCATGACACTCTTCATGTTGTTGATAAAATTTTTGAATGTCGGCCCATGTTGGTTTTCTTAAATACCCCGGCATAAACAAATCAATAATGCATTTGTTAAAATTATCAAGACAATCTTTTGAAGTACTCGCACCCATTTGCAAGTATTCATCAAATGAATCGGTGTGGTGTCGAAGCCAATTGGCGTATGGCGACGACACTTCATTAGAACACTTAAACTCATTCGACCCGCATAATCGGTGTTTGCCTAAAGTAATTAAAATGATCCGAATATTTCGAAGTATAAGATTCAATACCTTCGACTATTTGCGTGAATAGTTTCCTACTCATACGAAATCTTCACGAAAATTCGGTTTGAATACTTACAACCTTCAACGAAATAGTCGTTACGCAGACGTTCTTCCGCAATCTCACGCTCACGATATATATGGGCACGAGCACGAGTGGGAGGTTGAGATGCTTCTTCTTGTTCCAACTGTTGTCGATATCAGACGCGGACGCCATAAATTAAGTCGCCGCCATCAACGTCGACCATTGTCGAGAAAATTCATCAAATTGATTCGGATCCATTGTGAACGAACTTGAATTTGAATTATGGAAGTGTGAGAGGAAGTATATAAATTGTGAATTTGAATTATGGAAGTGTGAAAAAAATGGTGTTTTAGTTGGGTATTTATAGTGGTAAAAAAATGTTTTTGATTTTTTTTTATTTTAATAAAACTAGCCGTTAGGGGCTAAAATGTAATTTTTTTTAAACCCCAACAGTAACTAGCCGTTAGGGGGGGGGGGTGATTTGATTTTTTTTTAATTGTACGGTCGTGGTCTCGTGGAGAGTCGTATCATTGCCTGTTAATTGCCCAACGTGCCCCAAATAACGCTCGGATAACACCAACCATGTAACGGCCAACGCCGGTTAACGGGCAATAACGCCGGTTCCGGCGTTGACCGTTGGGCATGCTCTAAGTTATGTGGTATACTTCTTTGAAAGCTTTATACACTTTTTTTTAAACTAGTATTTTTAGTTGTTAATAACTTACTCTTGAACACCAATATAACATAAATTAACTTATTTTGGATCAAAAGTGCCAAAGACTTCTTACTGAACTACATTAAGAAGTTGGTCATTAATGCAAGG
Source organism: Chrysanthemum lavandulifolium (assembly GCA_022545495.1). NCBI lineage: Eukaryota > Viridiplantae > Streptophyta > Magnoliopsida > Asterales > Asteraceae > Chrysanthemum > Chrysanthemum lavandulifolium. Next base: position 46,365,072 of record CM040243.1, read on the forward strand.
ACTATACTTGTAGTTACGACTCGTGCTAACTTAATACAGAACGTGGACTGGTGTAAATTTACGAGAAAGGCCCTAAAAAGGATTTAATTGTACGGTCGTGGTCTCATGGAGAGTCGATCATCGACTTTTAACATTATTTTAAAAATTACTTTAAAGTGGTTTGTCACAGCCTCTATTGTCCCATATCTTGCCCAATGCCCACCTCTTAACGTTACGATTTTTGAATTTACATAAGTTACTTAATGACTAGTTTTATTATTATTATTATTATTATTATTATTTTTTCACATCTATAACATACATTCAAGTTAGCATCACATAACAATTTAAATGTTGATACAAAAGTTGGACGCTCGGTTTGGAGCTCCTGCTCGCACTAATTGAGAATTGCCGCTGAGACCGCGCGACTAAGAGACAAGAAACACCGTTAGCTTACCGGGATTGTCTCCCACGATTATCCTCCCGTGAGAGTGAGTAATCGGTTTAGAGTTTAAGGAGTTTTAGGTTATGAGATCGCACTTAAACGAGGGATATGATTCCTTTATATACGCACGGAATCCTTGTTGGTTCTGTGTTCCCCAACCTTCGCGATCCCGCCTAAGTCGGTTGGGAATGATTATCTCCTTATTTTAGAAGATATCGGATATCTATTCCAGAATAGATTTGGGCTTGGGCTTTCGTGAGCCCAAACGCTTATTGATATTGGCCCGCCTCGGCCGGGCTTGTGAGTATAATGTAGTCGGGTTTATGACCGACCCGCACTATACGCCATCATGTCCCCCGCCTAGTATGCGCAGCGAATCATGATGCTAGACTAATGACCGTAGTCCAAAATAAAATAAAAAACGTATGAAACGATTAAAAAGCCATACACATACCCGTAGGTGCATTGCATCTAGACATCAAAGTGAATTGTAAATGCCTCGTTATTCGGGGAAAGTGATCGTCCCGCCCCATCGAGTGATCTCAACCACACAAGTGAAGTTAGTGGGGTCCACGTGGCACATATCGGGTGGATGAGAAAAGGTATAAAACCACGCCCATTTCCACAATGGTATTCATCGTTAAAAAGAAATAATCCACCATTGTTGAAATAGATCCGCAGCCGCAATCCGTAAATTAACCCACTTTAAGGTATCCGCTGCTTTTCAGACACCATGGTGAAACAATTATCGGACTTTACCTCTTTCTTGACCGAGAGCAATCTCTTAGAGTTCACCTCGATTATTTTATACCCTCGATGTGCATCCCACAGCCGGATGCGCAAGCAACCATTGCGGACTTCCCTGCAGGAAAGTGGGGTTTATACGCTTGTTCGATTTTCTAACCAACGCGCGCCCTCTCGCCCCGCTTATGCGATGTGTTAAACTATTACAACGATATATCCCAGCTTACATCAGACGGCGCGCCAAAATTACCAATTTTGAGGTAAATTGTCACATCGGCGGTTAACCCAACCATCCATTTATTCCGCGCTTTTATCACACAATATGGGCACATGGGTGGGTATTCATGGCGTACGGTAGGCTTCAATGCTATACTGGATAAGCTAGACTCGCTCGGATTGAGGAGTATTTCTTCCGGTAGATGATAAATGCTTTCCATGGAACTATGAGTTTTATACTGGGTACATTGTAGAGGATGAGTGCCCCCACCTGGTCGATAACGCCGAGGATGCGAATCGATAAATGACAACCGCATCCCCATTAGTGCCTATCCGAGAGATTTGTACATATGGGCATCACCAGAATTATTTTGGTCCCAAGATGAGATCCCAATCTTCTTGGACGCCAATGGCCAAAGGGTACTCATTCCATTGCACCTCTCAGATAAATGATGCGAGTCTTCCGTTTGTATTCGCGCATTATATAACTTATGTTATTTGTTGCTTCCTTTGCAGAAATGGATCTATTCACGTGGTGCAATTAGCCAAACCACCGGATGCGAGGTCGGGGTGCGGCCTTTGAAAGAAGGCGAAGAGCCAATACTAGCGAGTACCATGGGCACACAATGGAGCCGAACTTAGGAGTGACAGGACCGCTTCTTCCTATGACAGAGGCAACGCCGGCAAGGCGTGCCGAGCCCTCATGCGCCTCCCCTATTATGCGCAACCACCACCCGAGTGGCGGATCCGATTGACGAGGAAATGGAGGAGCAAGAGCATGGGCTATTGCGTAAAAGGTCGCAGCAATGAGATGGGCGCGAGTTCGGCGAGGAAGAAGCGCCCGCGATCGCTCCATGTTGAATCTTCAGAGAGTGAGGCAAGATCATCGCACCCGCCGCCAGATGTTTCGCCCCGCAGTACTCTTGATAGTATGATTATTGTTTGTTTTCATCCAGCGCGCGATGAGATCTTTATAAGTCCGTCGTGTTTGTAGGTTCGAACAGAAAGCGGAGTCGCCACCCAAAGAGAGTCCTGCTGGTCCTAAGTCTTCGTAACCCGAGATTGGTAGCGCAGCGCCGCGATACAGGGATGCGCAATGGGCACCTGGTTGATAACCTTGTTTCTCCGCCGCGCAGCTTGAAGGCGGCGTGTTGGAGAAAATAGTCGTCAATCAAAAGGACCAACGATTGCATCACCGGAGGCGCACTGCCGCGCAAGGCGAAATAAAAGAAGCCAATGCATATGCGGAGAAGCTTGCAGGAGAAAAATGGCTCTACTATCTCAAATAGACCAGAGCGTCAAGCAATCAAGTATAAGTCGTCATGTAACCGGGCCCTTAAACATCCGGAGGTGGTAAGGAAAATTTGTTTCGCAATGGGGAGCTTGGGGTACCGTGAGTCTGGTCATTGAGGTGCAGAAGCAAAACCGCGTAAGCTTAGCATCGAGTATGACGAGGAGTTGTATCCTCACCATGTCCACTATAGCCGAGCGCAGTGGCTCATAGGACATGTCTTCGCTTAGCCGCACTCGCACCCTAGAGTCGCCAGAGGTGGTTAGTGCCTTCGGGAGGTTGTGCAAGGCGCCTGAGCGTGGTAAGTCAAGCAATTGAAAAGCTTCATGAGACGTAATCGCTGAAGGCGCCTATTGATAAGGTACCAAATTATGACGCCGAGTCATATGATCACTTGTCGCCGCCATGCAGAGAATGAAAGACTTAGAGCTCCTAATGATTTCGAGCTTGAGCGCATCAAGATTATCCAATAAATGTTATTATGGCGGGTTGACCTTGGCGCCATCGCATCGAGGGTGCCAAACACACCGGACTATTATTTGAAGCCCCATGAGTCTCGCCTTCAAGCACTGCTCAAGGCCCTAGGGATAGTCGTAATCCATTTGCTTGGAGAAAGAGGTACCTTTAAAGGAAGTCTTGAAGCGCATGCGACCCGCCTTGCTAAAAAGAAGGTATTGCGGTAAAGCTATTTTGTGTGGAGTTGGTGCACTCACTTGCCAAGGTCCGATGGGGTGCCACCGCGTGGCATCGTGTCGCGTCAGATGCGACGTGTTGAAGGGTATTAGCGGCTAAAGATGCAACGAGTCACGCTGGCACATCTTCACTTAAGCGTTGTAGCAACCGGTAGTTGATATGTTGCAAAATAACTATCTCTTGTAATAACTCGTAGTTATGAATAAAAGTCTCTGCTTTGTGGGTATTATTGAAACTTGTAATGTATATGATCTCGTTTGTCTTTGCGTGAAAGATATCTTCGCTGTCGAAGAAACAAACGTGTACGCCAGTGCGAATATAGGAAATCCATAATCATGTATGAAGATCATAGTATACTTGAAAAATAATTCTAAGTACTTTATCATAATCGTATGTTATGATATGCGCAGATCAGAATATCATATTAAGGAAGCAAGTGTCTTGGTTCCTAAGTTGTTAAACGCAGACGCAGCGTTGTGCGCAACCATCGCGGGATGCGCATATCTTATTCCAACGCCTCGAGAACAAGGTGTTTAACAAGGATGCGTGATCCAAAGGTTGATGGGTTTGCAACCTCTTACTCAACAAGTTATTTAGTAGGTTAACTTATCCTTTTACCATCGTGGGTCTATTTGTAGTGCATGCACGCCATCGTGGGCAAGAAATAAAAATTGTTAAGACATACAAGATATGGAGATAACAACTTAAAATGTGTCATGAATTAGCTAGAAACCGCGCTTTATTAATACTTGCAAGTTTTTGAGAAATAACAAAGGAAACAAGATATATGAAAAATAAAATGAATACATGAATGTTTATTGAGCATCGAAGGTGCGGAGCGTCTGTCAGGCCGTGTCAGTAGCTATTCTTATAGGTAGCACCTCTCGAGGTTGCCGATGTTCCATGCGCGGTAGTCACGACCATCCAAGCCTCGATCCTCAGACGCTACTGTGCCTATTGCTTCAAGAACCTCATAGGGTCCTTCCCACTTTGGTCCGAGCTACTCAGATCTTCTCGCGTGGCTCGCCTCATTGGCACGGTAGACAAAGTCGCTCGGTCTCGAATGAAACACCGCGCACCTTGGCATCATAGTATCCTTTCATTTTTGACTTCGACTTTGCCTCCCGTATGGTCGCTGCTCGCTTTTCTTCCAAAGCAGATCCAAGTCGACACGCCTTTCATCATCGCTTGTTGTCACATTGATCTCCGCAGCGGATAGTTGGCATGCCGATCTCGCTGGTATAACGGCTTCGTCCCGTGAGACTAGAGAGAAGGGGTGTCCCCGGCCGGTTTTTATTGAGGTGCGGCGCCCACAAGACATGCGAAAGTTCTTCGACCCACCTTCCTTTGTGGTCCGCCCAGCACGCTTTGATTCCTTCGCCCAGCTTCGATTTGCGCGCCTACTAAGCCATTGGTTTGTGGGGTGTAACCGACGCAAGTGTCGGGTGATGTTTAACTTCTCGCACCAATCTTTGAAGGGTTTTCGCAGTAATTGTTTCCGTTATCCGAGATGATTTCACCGTAATCCAAAGCGGCATACGATGTTGTCCCGCATAAAGCGCTTTCACCGGTTGCCGGTGATTGTCGCCATCGCTTTTGCCTCAATCCACTTGGTGAAGTAGTCTATAGCTACTATGAGAAACTCGAGACCACCCGCTATTGGAAAAGGACCGCAATATCAATGCCCCATTTGTAGAATGGCCATGGCGCCGTGATTGGCGTTAGCTCGCCGCCGTGGTTGGCGCGGACGGGTCTATGAACTTGGCAATCATTGCACTTCCTTATTAAGTCCCGCGATCTCGATGCATGGTTGGCCAAGAGTATCCTCGATCGCATGGCGCTGCTACAACGGACCGTGGTCCCGCGCGCATGCCGCATGAACCTTCATGGATTTCGCAACACGTAATTTGCTTGTAGGGGCCGACGCATGAGCCATGGTTGGAGGAAAGAACGCCGAGACAAGATGTTGTCGCATTGAATCTCTCGCTACAGACGCCGATTCTCGCGAGCTCATTCTGCTTGGGGTAATGTTCCTTTGCTTAAGAATTCGTAATCGGTGTCATCCATGTAGGACCATCCTCCTCTATGACCGCGGAGACTTCCATCTCCGATATTGATTTGCTTTTCGGTGTTTCCACCAAGACTTGCTTTGATAAGTGTGCGAAGCTTGTCGAGGCGATCTTGCTCAAGGCCCGCTTTGCGATTTTCTCCTCTGTGGACTTGCTTGATAGTAAATCACAAAGCCTTTGATCGTTGTCTTAGTCTTCTCAAGATATCGAATCATATTCTCTTCTTGGCCACGATTCACCCAACACGTGGTTGGCTACTAGCCGGAGTCTACATTTGCTTCCAAGTTACGACACCCATTCGAGCCGCAATGCGTAGTCCCGCGATTAGGCTTCATATTCGCCTCATTGTTTGTCGCAGTAAATTCAAAACGCAGCGTAAGTGAATTCCATTCCTCCGGGTTTGTGAGAATAAGGCCCAGCCCCGATCCGCCCACGCACGAGGACCCGTCAGAAACAAAATCCATGGATCTTGTAGTTCCTTCTTGCTTGGTGTGGGTACTCATCAAGATTCCGCTTCGATGATGAAGTCCGCCGTAACCGCCCTTTTATTGCGGTACGTGGTCTCGAAGAGATGTTGTGTTCGCTTAGCAACACACTCCACTTCGAGTCGCCCCGACGACGGGTTTGGAGATGATCCGCTGATGGCTTGATCCGTGATTACCGCTATCGCAAGCGCTGAAGTACCGGCCAGTCGCGCGGCAAACACTAATGCCAAGACTAACTTCTCCATGGCACCGTAGTTCATCTCCGTTTTCTTGAGCGCTTTGTCGACAAAATAGATAGGGTTTGCACCGAGTCCCTATTCGTTAGTAGCATCGCTACCGATCGCCCCATGAGTTGCCGATAAATACATGACGCCTCTTCCCCGGTCGGGTGCAACGAGTGTGGGAGCGTTGCTAGATGTCGCTTGAGTGTAGTGAAGGCTTCTTCCGCCTCGCCGTCCACCGAAGTCACCCTTTTCATACACTTCGAGTGTTTTGAAAAGAGGCAATGACTTTTTCACGACTTAGACAGAACCCGCTTAGGCCGGCCGCTTTTCCGTTGAGGATTGGACTTCCTTCGCCGCGTGGTGAGGAAGTTCTATTACCGCCTTTGTCTTTTTCTCGACAAGGTTTTATGTCACGTTCTATCGTATCCTAGAACATGCCTTCAAGAGCCAAGGTGCATTTCTTGGGATTCACTTCATGTTGATCTCTAGTAGTCTTGAACGCCTCTTCTATGTCGCGCACAAGCTCAACTTCAAGATGGCTTTTATGACCGTGTCATCCACATAGACTTCCGTGTCATGCCCACCTGCTTTTCAAAGGCATTGTCTACTAACCACCGATAGTGGCACCCGATTCTTCAAGCCAGCGGCATTTTGTATAACAAGAACGCCTTTGGCTAGTGTGGAAGGTCGCTTTTTTCCTCGCCTTCCTTAGCCATCTCAGATCCGTGATATCCCTTGTACGCGCGAGAAAACACTTTAACGGGTATCCGCACAAGGACTCTATTTTCCGCCTATCTCTCGTAATGGATAGCGCCCCGCGGCATGCTTTGTTAAGGTCGGTGAAGTTCACGACATTCGCCACCACCGCCGCTTTTTGACCATTATCGGGTTAGAAAGCCACCGTGGTAGTAGACTTCACGATAATTCCCGTGATTTACCAACTCGCATCGCTGTAATCGTCACGCGACGCCTGGGCTTGGCCACGCTTCTTCCGGCGACGGTGAGTATCCTTGTCGGATTCTCGCTTATGCTCGTGATCGAGCGTGGTACCCCTACCATGTGTTTTGGCCCCACGCGAAAATATCCACATTCTTTGTAGGAGCGCGACACACCGCTTTGCCGTTGTCCGACAATGACCTCCGATGGTTATTTCGCTCGGTATTCGGTGAATCGCGACCTTCAAGTTGGGGACTTTGGCACGACCGCTTTCGGATCGGTGCCATTTCGCATGTAACCGTGTTACATTCTCTGCTTGGTACCGTGGCATTGTAAAGAGTAACAATGCCCCTTCATCGGGAATTTAAGCATCCCATGCGCCGTTGATGGCACCGCCGCATGGTCGATATCCCGGTCTCCCAATAATGCCATTGTATGGCTAGGGATTTAATCACCATGAAGTCCATCCAGTTGTCGTAGAGTGCTCGCGCTGCCAATGCCGACTAGTAATCGCAGCTGCCCCATGGGCCATATCTTTTCACCCGTGAAACCAAGTGAGCGTTGTGGTCGACCGGCTTAAGTTGGTCGCAGATTTCGTGTCGCAGTCTTTTAAAGCAATGTTCATACATGATATTTGCCGATGCCCCACCATCAATATACATGCGGTGTATGTCGTGACCACCCGCACCGATTTCAATGGTGAGTGGCTCGCCATCGCGTTGTCCGCAGCTAGAGTAGTGGAAAGAGATTTCGCCTTCGGAAAACTCCGGCCGACCTTCCGCTCAGTGATTCGCTGCCACGCTTGTATCATGTAGATTGTGTCGGCCTTATCTTTGGGTGTCTCCTTCTTGTTTCCATTCTTTTGTTTATCTCTTCCTCTTTAATGTTTTTAACCAAGTGGTCCGCCTACCCTCTTTGACCATCTTGTCGATGAGTTGGCGCACTGGACACATTCGTTAGAGGTGCGACCCTTTTGCGCTGGTAGTCACAAGATCCATTCCCAAAGGCGCCGATCTTCCGTGTACGATCATGGCGGTCTTGGGAAATTCGCGCTCACCGCGAGTATTTCCTTTGGGGTTTTGATCGTGGAGTATACTGCCATTATCTCGCCGCTCCTCCGTCAGCGATAGCTCCTATTACTAAGCATTACCTCGGTCGTTGGATTGTCTCCTGTGTTGTTCCCGTGACCGTAACTCGAGTGGTTCTTTTGCTATCCGCCACGCGGCTTCTCCTCGACAAAGACCGAGAGCGCTTCATGAGTTCATCAAAGGTCTCGTGGATCTTGTCGCTTAACCTCTTGATGAGTTCTCGATTATTAATCCCATTCATGAAGCCGAGATCTTTAGTACTTCAGACATGCTTTAACTTGCATGCATTCATCTTTAAAGCGCTCCATGAATGCACTCAGAGATTCTCCTTGGTGCCGCTTTACCCGGCGAGTTCGACAGATTTTTAGCGCACTTTTTCCGTTGAGTAAAATTTAGACGAACGCCTTTCTCAACTCTTCAAACCATTTATGCTCCTTCGGGAGTTTGTTGAACCGCCCGCGCTTCCCACTAGTGTGGAATTAAACATGTGGCACCACACCGGTTGTGGCCAATTCTCAATGGTCGCGGCCGATTCAAAGATTTTAGGTGATCGCCGTGATCACCTGCTCCATCATAGGTCTTGACATTTGTAGGCATGCGCCTCTTCTTGTTCTCGTGAGAAATCACTAACGCGCCCGTGAACGATCCACTTTCTCGACGGCGCCACGGGAGAGACATGTCTTCCTGGCTATCGCGTCTGCTTCTAGATTTCCAATGTCCTCAGATCGCTATCCTCGTTGTCCGAGGAGTTATCAAGATGAATTTTCCTTCACGGCGCTTGCGCCTACCGCCCTCGTAGTCCGACTTATAGTCCGGATCCAAGGGCTTTCACTGGGGAATACTTTCCTGGGCCTCATCATGTACTTTACGGCCACCCACCCCCGCGAGACACCGGTACGCCGCTCTTCTCTATCACTATCACTCAAGTGTCGCGAGTGAGATGTCTCATCACCTCGATTCTCCTCCCGATTCGCTGAATACCGGGGTTTATGACCGCCTCCGCGCTTTTCTTTCCGGTGCGCGTGGGAAGTATCGATTCGAATCGAAATCGAGTCGGGCTTTCAAGTTCGACCGATCTATTCTTCTTCCTCTTGCATGAGGCGCTAATGTTTCGTAGTTTTGGGATACGAAACTTCGGTGCTAATTCCCATGACCCCCTCAAGAGTAAGTGCGTTTGTTCGCCGCTATACCCTTATCCCTACCGGTGCCTCCCAGACTTTGTCGCCGTTTCTAGCACCGATTGGAAGGGAGTAGTAAAGACGGGCGGTGGGTCTACTCCACCGTGGTGGTCAGTAGTGGCTCGGGTTGTTCCCGAGTGCGGTTCCACCTGCAGGAAGATCAAGTCTTGGCTCGATCCCTTATTTTTAGCAATACTGGTTGTCCTGCAGGTCCGCTAGGGTTAGTCCACTGCGACTTCTTCCCACGAGGTCCGACCGCGATCGCCGACACCGTGCTTTGTCATTCTAGTGTTGGTTCTTAGTGTGGTCCCACGGATGGCGCCACTGTTGATACAAAAGTTGGACGCCTCGGTTTGGAGCTCCGGCTCGCACTAATTGAGAATTGCCGCCGAGACCGCGACTAAGAGACAAGAAACACCGTTAGGCTTATCGTGGGATTGTCTCCCACGATTATCCTCCCATGAGAGCGAGTAATCGGTTTAGGTTTAAGGAGTTTTGGGTTATGAGATCGCACTTAAACGAGGATATGATTCCTTTATATACGCACGGAATCCTTGTTGGTTCCGTGTTCCCCAACCTTCTCGCGATCCCGCCTAAGTCGGTTGGGAATGATTATCTCCTTATTTTAGAAGATATCGGATATCTATTCCAGAATAGATTTCGCCGCCGTGAGCCCAAACACGATTGATAGCTACCGGTTCATACGGCCATGAAGATGACAACAGAATGGGTTTATGACCCGACTCCCGACTATACGTCATCAATTGAGGTGCCACTAACGAATTCAATAAACTCATTATAAAGTACGAGCTGAGGCCCTACTAGTATTAAAATGGATGTGATATGTACGTATCGTGACCATTTTTTTAATATAGAAAGTGTGTGTGACTATGCATGATGTTTTACCGGTCATGGTCATAATCAATGTCGTGGGTTCCTTTTCCACAATATAGAAACATATATGTTCTAAATTTCCATAAAAGTAAGAAATAACTTATAATAATGAAAAGTGTTTTGCCTTTTCCCTAAACCTAATTCCACGAAGTTTCTTGTTCACCTGCAAGTCTACAACATGTAGTTATCAAGCTTTATTGTTTGAAAACAACATGTATAGTTGAATATGAACTAGAGCAACTTATTACTATGTTCAAAAGAAAAAAACAACTGCTTGTTACTGTTGTGTATGGTATAAAGCTCTGTTTGTTTTTGCTTAACATAATAAGCAACTTAAATAAAAATATCTATGAGATCATGAGTATGTAATGAAAAGCAAAAGCTTTGATGACTAAAAGTATGTTTGGTGCGGAGTGATGAATAATTTTGAGATGGTGAATGGTGAACAACGATCATTTTGATTTTTCAGTAATGTTTGATAAAAGAATGCATGATTTTTGACTAATTTTAAAAAGACTAATTTTCCAATACTTATTTAAAAAAGTGAAATGTACCAACTACTTTTAACAAACAAACCTTTAAAAAGAAGTTAACCATTTATATTTGACTAAGTCATGGTAGATACTTTTGATTTATTTGTTTCGGATGTTTTCTATTGGAAAAAGGTCATTCATGATACCAATAATTCCACATGACCAACAAAAAAGTCATAGGAAACTTCATCACTAGTGATTTATAATCACTGGATTTTTTTTTCTTTGAACAGAATTTTATATCCATCTACTACACCATGTTACTGAACTATATTTGGTTTCTTGTCTATTTCATTTGCTTTTTTCCTATTCTAGAAGAGTGGATTTTCTTATGGAGAAAATCTTGTTCGCAAAAGAAAATAGTTGCCTAAAAAGAGAATAAAGAATCCAAAACTTTAGGGCATGTTTGTTTCATGGGATCAGAGCAGAAATCTAAATCAAAGAATAAAACCCAAAAACCTATACACGCAATAAGATGGCTAGCTTTAGCAAACCTTTACTCTATTAGTTCACATATGTCCGCTTTTATCCAATTACAAGATTCAACAGACATGTAAAACAAACTACTCAGACATGTTATTCGATTCAGATTAGACTTTCCACCACTTGTTAACGCTGACGGATCAAATTTAAACTCGGAACCTTGATAAAAACAAATAGCACCTTTGAATAATTTCACATGTTATTTTATCTCTTTTTTTTTTTTTTTTTTTTTTTTTTTTTTCACATTCAAGTTTTGTAACCAAACCCATATAGAGAGTATCTCAGTATCATCACTTATAATTAACCCACAATTGAATTTGGGCTCTTTTACATTTCCCAAACCATGAACAAAGCCCATTAGATAAGCCCATGCCACGTGTTTTCATCTTATATAAGCCCCTAATTTCAATCACTTTTCACTTTGTAGGTTTTATTTTTCTATCTCATCAATCAAATATTCAAAGGTAGATTATCTAAAATCATTCATTCAAATTATTCTTTTATGTTACGGGATATAAGTAATTGATGAATTGTATCATGTATGTTATTAATTTTTAGGTTGAATTGATAGTAAAAAAAAAAAAAAAAAAAGATGAAGCCGGTATTCGTTGGAAACTTTGAATACGAGACACGTCAGTCTGATCTGGAGAGGTTGTTTGGTAGATATGGAAGAGTTGATCGTGTTGATATCAAATCTGGTATTATATCTTTTTTACATTGCATCATTACGTTGTCTATATATAAATAGTAGATTACAAATTTTATAGGGGATGTAAATTAGGACCAGGGTATAGGTTAGAACTAGGGGTTGTTTGTTTCGCCTTATATAGCCGGCTTATGGCTTATTTGGCTTTGGCCTTATGTTTCATAAGCTTACTTTTTGTGCCTTATATAAGCTTATTATGACATAATAAATAAATACATATAAAAAAATAAGCCACAAAAAGTGAGCTTATGAAACATAAGCCCAAAACCAAATAAGCTATAAGCCGAAACAAACACCCCCTAGATCCTATGTTGGCTGTTCATTTGTGACATTGCAAGGTTCTTTATTCGTAAATCAACTTACATTATATGACACAAGGGAACTGAATCTTGTCGTACCTCAAGTCTTAAGATATGATCGATGTTTGAACCGCGGGAGGCGGTTTTACTTGCAAAGTTTTGTTTTATTGATTCGACCCATATTGGGTGATCTGTGGCGTCAGTTGATATAATATGCTTTATTTTTTACATGGTTGCACTCTTTTGTTTAGGTTGTAGTGGTTATACCTTGCGATGGACAACACAATTTACTGTAAAACTGAAACCGTTCGTGAACTGGCCCAATACTTTTCTTAAAAAAGAGTGGTTCTGGTAGTACCTGTTCAGGTGAAAAAGTAGGATAAAATTGGCCCAAAATCAGTTCTAAACTGAAACCGGTTTTAGTTCAAATCCTATTAAACTTTGGAAGCTCGATAAGTTTACCCAACGTTTGAAAGCAACCAGTTTTGTATTAATGCTTGGGTCTGTCTTACTATTTTATCTTGATATATGCTATCATAAATGAATAGCATTTTTAAACTGTCTATTTACAATTGTAACTGTAAAAATATGGATCTTTCAAAGCTCATGTACATCTACTTTTGTAGTATGTATATTGGCAATGTATCACCACGTGTGCAATAATGGGGCAGCGGAAAATATGAATTACTACTTTAGAGAAGGCCTACATATTTAAGTGTTTGTTTTGACGCAGGAACATTCACTAATGGAAAAAGAGCTTCTACCTTGCCTCTCCTTATACTCACTGATGTCATCCTTCTACATTAATTACACTCGATCATCACTTTCACTTACATCATTATAAGGATTGTCATGGTGGGGTCTATATCATGTCATGCCTTCCATCACTAATCCTGAGGGGGTCATGCTCTATCATGCCATGTCTTCCATTTCTGAACACGTGCTGTCTGAATTGTGAAGCATACTTAGCAATATCATATCAGACTTGACACATGGATTTAATCTTATATAGTTTCATCATCGTGATTTACTTGATCTTGCAAGGCCTCTACATCTACATCCTTATGTTCATCAGATGTTCTCATATTTGCAGGTTTTGTATTTTTATCTGGTTAGTGAGGGAAGAGAGACCTCATTGAGATGAATACCACTTGTGAAATCTTATGTGAATTTGTTCCGTTGTTCGTATAGATGCCTTACTTTTTTCTGTGCTTGCAGGATTTGCTTTTGTTTACTTTGAGGATGAGCGTGATGCTGAAGATGCACCATGCTCTTGATAATACCCCATTTGGATATGACAGACGCAAACTGACTGTGGAATGGGCTAGAGTATGTTGGCGTGTACATATTTGATTATAATAATTGTACATTAATCTGTTGAATTTAGTTGAGAATTTGACCTGAATATTGTGGCAGGGTGAGCGTGGTCGGCACCGAGATGGGTCCAAGTCAGTGGCAAACCAGAGACCAACTAAAACGCTGTTTATTATCAACTTCGATCCCATCCGCACAAGGGTTCGTGATATCGAGAAACACTTTGAACCGTACGGAAATGTTCTCCATGTTCGTATCAGGCGCAACTTTGCTTTTGTGCAGTTTGAAACACAAGAAGAGGCCACAAAAGCTCTGGAGTGTACACACATGAGGTTTGTGCTGTAGAGCTGTTTCTTCATTTCATTTAAGCTCTCAAGATTCCTACTTATAAAGTTATAGTACTGATGATTATGGCATTTTGTTGCAGTAAAATTCTGGACAGGGTGGTATCAGTGGAGTATGCTTTAAGGGATGACGGTGAGAGAGGATCCCGATCAATCAGCCCTAGAAGAGATTATGGTCGTCGTGGTGATAGTCCTTATAGGTCACGAAGTCCTTATAGGAGTGATCGACCAAGTCCTGATTATGGTCGTGCTCGTAGCCCTGTGTATGATAAGTACAGGGGACCATCCTATGACAGGTCCAGGAGTCCTGCATATGAGCCATACCGCAGGTAATGCTTTTCTGCACTTATATATTGTATTTTGGTAAAGAGTGTTAGAAACTTGGCCTCACGATTTTCTTTTTATTTTTCTCACTTTACAGCCGGTCTCCTGTACGCAGATCAAGATCTGTACGAAGATCAAGAACTTGAGACTGTAGCTTGTGGTTGCATGCTAGTATGGGCATGCAGCTGGCGACTTGATCATTATTCATATCTTTCATGTTTGCAATAGTTATGTGTTTAGTACGTATGTCCATGTAGGGGCTTGGTTCATTAGTGTCATGTCTGAAGTTTGTATTGGCTGTTTGGAACTTTATGGAGTTGTCTATTGAATATTAATGGAACATTTTCTTGCTTTGAATCCTTGTTATGTTTGAGGTTTTGACGAGTCACAGAGCGATTCTATGATCTGGACTGTTTCTATATATGTTGCTTTTCTGATAGAACAGTTAATTCATAAATTTAGTTTTATCTTTGAATTAAACATGGTCATTAAAAGTACTTTAAGAGGTCATTATGAGCTTTTTAGGATAATCACTACTCAATGTTGAGTAAGATCATAATATGACGCGTGACAGCGACATGTATCTTCGATCCTGAACCAAAGTTCTATTATACACGGCTCAATAGATATGATAGTTTTAGACTTTTGAAAACGCAAAATAATGTGGATATTATTATTAGTTCACTTAACACACATAAATATAAATATAAAACAGGGCGTAATACGCCTTCTAACCACCCGTAAAGCGCCAAAAATTTGGTTGGTTTGATTGTCGACTTCAAAGTGAAATAAAAAAGGGATTTGTGTGTCTGAGAATGTATGTTGAGATATGTTTATGTTTAAATGAAGTACATGTAGGTGGAGTACATGCCCCTTTATTACTTGCATCTAGTCTAACATGAATTTAAGACAGTGCACATGTATTGTCACTTGCACACAGCACAAGTACAGTACATGAATTGATTACTACTGTACTATCTTACTATAGACCGTTAATATAAGTTATTCAAGTAAAAATAAACAGCAAGGGTTTCGTGGTGTAGTTGGTTATCACGTCAGTCTAACACACTGAAGGTCTCCGGTTCGAACCCGGGCGAAGCCATAACGTTTTTTTTGAAAATTATTTTTCAATTTTCTCAGTCAAAAGCAGAGGTGTTTTCGAGTCGAACCTAGTAGAACTCCGTCAAGCTCGGAACTGAACCTGACTCAAGTTCGACCAATTCTCAGTTTCCATGCTCGAGACTGATTGACACTCTCGAGCTCCATCGACATTGGAATCTTTAGTAACAACATAGTAAAAGTTAACATTACCCGACCCACGAGCTTTACAAGCTAAGCTTTTCAATATCAGAGCTCAAATCAATTTCTACTCAACTGAAACTTGTGTCGATTTTGAGTATTTGCGAGATTGTGGTGGTATTTGTTTCGCTTATATAGCCGGCTTACGACTTATTTGGTTTTGGGCTTATGTTTTATCAACTCATTTTTTGCGGCTTATTTTGAAAATTTTCGCCTTATATATGTTTCCCATGATATAATAAACTTATATAAGCCGAAAAATTTCAAAATAAACCGCAAAGAGCTTATAAAATAAGCCCAAAACCAAATAAGCTATATAAGCACGAGATTGTGTCTCTCTTTTACATCCAGTCAGTAATACTCATTAGTTCAGTGACTTGGTCTAACAAACACATAAATACTACCGACACTCCAATTCAACCCAATCCCCAAACAAAAATGAACCAAAAATCACCAAATTCATCAACCAACTTAGAAGAAATATTACGCAAATCATGGTACAGATTACGGCTGTCAGTACGCAGTCCAAGTAGGGTACCAACATGGGACGCGATAGTTTTAACAGCAGCTAGCCCTGAACAAGCTGCACTATACGAATGGCAGCTCAAAAAAGCTCTTCGGATGGGGAGGATTGCAGATTCCACTGTTACTCTCGCTGTACCTGATCCTCATGGTAAACGTATTGGCTCTGGTGCTGCTACTTTGAACGCTATTTTCGCCTTAGCTAATCATTACAATCAGGTATTATTTATTAGAGGTTTTTGTAATTTTAATTTTAGATTTGTTGCTCTAGATGTAGACGGGAAGGGATCCGGTGAGAAGAAAAACTAAAATGAGAAGGATAAGACGGATTTCTAGCCACACATTTTGAATAAGAGAGAGAATTTTAAGGGGGATGCGTCTATTTTTGTAGGTGCGTCTGAAATGTGTGGTCGTGGTTTCTCATTTTAATGTGGACATAGATATAGTGTCCGTGTTGATATAGGATGTCTTTTTGTAAGTAAACGATTGTTATTTGTATTGTATGCCTAATAAGTGTCTCAATAAGAACCACAAGGGGTGACCTAGCGGTAAGAATACCAGCCTTCCAAGGAGGAGGTCAAGGGTTCGAATCCGACGGGGAGAAAATTAATCCCTTTGTGGCCATGGAGATTAACCTGCACCGACTCCGGGCTATCCAAAATGGGTAGTCGCCCTGGGATTAGTCGGCTTTCAATGTAGAGTCGAAAATCTAGGTAACCAAAAAAAAAAGTGTCTCAATCAGAATAATTATGTATATATCAAAAGGTTTTTTCCAAATTACCTGATTAAGATTGAAACAAACAAATCCTTAGTGACTTACCTGATTAAGTAATTTTCCACATTAAGACAGTTAAGGCCAAATTAAACAACAAATGTTTAATTATATTGTGCTTCTGTTGGTTCATGTTTATATTGTTGAAATAATTGAGATCCAATACAGAGCTAAATATCAGTGAGTATTAGAAGTTGTTTTTCGGCTTACAAACAGATGCTCTGCTAAATAAATACCATATGATGTTGTGCATCAGCAAAGCCGATGCATATATACCTAGGCCGGTTTACAAATAAGATTTATATCTGATATTTAGCCTATGATCATAAATACGTGATAGGTTACCATATGATGTTGTGCATCAGCAAAGCCGATGCATATATACCTAGGCCGGTTTACAAATAAGATTTATATCTGATATTTAGCCTATGATCATAAATACGTGATAGGTTACCGCTGACAATGGTTCTGATATGACTTGTTTAGTCAAACTGGTTTGCGCAGATTGTTTGTAAAATGTTTTCGTAAAGTGATGACTATGGTATGTAGTTTGTGGCATATCTAGTACTATTACAGATAGGAATTCAGAAGTGCAATTTGGTTATTAGAGCATGGGTGAAAAACGACTCGTGTCTTCATCAAACCATGTTATCACCACAAATAGATATATTTAATCTTTTAGTAGTTTAAGCTGGATTTAATAGCAGACTTGTTGTCCTTTTTTTTTGCTCGTAGGCAGAGTGGCGCCTCGATATTCATACCCTTCTTATGTTGGGATTTTGGCTGTTGTGATCATGAAATCATTCCATGTTTATGTATTTGATTGTAGCTGTAGGGAAACATGTGTTTTTAAGCTCGGTTGTGCATTTGTAAATTATGTTTCTTTTTCTGCCATGTTTTCGAGTACTTTTGGTGTAAGGTGTTTACACCATTCTTGGTCTTCCTTCTGTTCAATCAGATTCCCGAAGTTTGATTCTAGCAGCTGGTCTTAATGGGATAACATTTATGCTCAGCAGGTAGTAAACGGCTACAGTGATGGATCTTCTTCTGAAAATGAAGTTTCCACCTCAATGATTAACTTCTTAAAGAAGAAACACATATTACTACTTCATGCGGGTGGTGACTCTAAGAGAGTTCCCTGGGCAAATCCCATGGGGAAAGTCTTCTTGCCACTTCCATATCTGGCGGCGGATGACCCTGATGGACCCGTACCCTTGCTTTTTGATCATATACTTGCAATATCTTCTTGTGCCAGACAAGCTTATAATAATCAAGGTTACTCTTCTGTTTACATCAAAAGGCTGATACCTAATTTTGCTTTATGATATATTGAACCTTGTGCTGGATTTCTATTTTCGTTACATAAGACTCATGCAATAACCGTTACTGAAAAGCGCTCGTCATCATTCCTAGAGCAACATTTTAGGTTTCCTTTAGAGTGAGCAAGCTTTTTTTTTGGTTAGATAAGTATGCATCTAGCAGGATTGTTGTGGTTGTATAAGTATGCATCTAGCAGTATTTGGTCAACGATCAGGGGTCACTTGATTATGATGTTTGGATTGTCAATTTATGTGTTAACTTGATTCTTTCCTAATAAGTTACTCTTTAGCAATTTCCAATTAGTTACCAAGTGGCCTTTGGGCCAACGATAGCAGTTGAGCTCGTCTGTCTTTAGGTTATGAGTTCAAGTCTCTCGTAGACATAATTGTGCGAGTTGTTTGCTGTTATTTTAAAAAAGGAAAATTTTAAAATAGTACGATATAATGAAATTTTAGTCACTACAAACAAAAGAATGTGAAATATATATAGGCTACATGATTTATTAAGGTCAAGTATAAGGTTCTCCATCGATTTTAGTAGATACATATTTTAAGATATCTTGCACAATTACTTCGATTGCTCCAATGTTCGCATACACCATTTCAACGTACCATTATATGCTACTTAACTTTCTGCAGTCACCCTTAGAAATAGATAACAAACATTGAAGATGCTTCTTTTGAGAATATGCATTATTCATTGAACAGATGCAACTCCATCAATGTGTTTATATCTATTGTCTTCTTAGCTTTCATCTCATTAGAAACTTTTAGTAACTTCTTGATATGCGCCATTCCAGATTAACTATACAGATGTAGTTTATGGCTCTTTTATCCCTTTCTTTGATCATGAAAATATTGTCCTACCTGGTAACTAATTTAACCACGTGATGCTATTTCTGTGATGCTATCTCCTTGATTACATTTTACTTTTTACCAAAAATCTTTCTTCTGACACACGCAGGATTGGTTTTATTTGAAATTGTATTTCTACAGGCGGGCTGTTCATCATGACTGGTGATGTGCTTCCATGTTTTGATGCATCTGCTATGGTACTTCCTGAGGATACATCCTGCATCATCACTGTACCTATCACTCTTGATATTGCTTCAAACCATGGTGTCATTGTGGCATCGAAAACTGGCAATTCGGAGGAAGTTTGTTCAGTTAGCCCTGTTGCAAATCTACTTCAGAAACCTAGCGTAGAAGAGCTTAGTAAACACCATGCAATTCTAGATGATGGCAGGGCATTGCTCGATACTGGTATTGTAGCAGTTAGAGGTAAAGCATGGGAAGATCTGGTTACACTTTCTTGTTTGAGCCAACCGATGATCTCAGAACTTCTGAATACTAAAAAAGAGGCAAGAATTGAACTCCTTACAGCCGGGCATCTTAATTAAAAGTTCTTATCTTGCTGGTTTATCTTTTATCAATAACTAACTTTTTGATCCTCAATTATTATTTGATTATTGCCAAACACTTATTACTTTTCACTTGTCCAGATGAGTTTGTATGAAGATCTTGTAGCTGCTTGGGTACCTGCAAAGCATGATTGGTTGCGGTCAAGGCCTATGGGTGAAGAACTTGTAAGGAGTTTGGGAAAACAGACCATGTATAGCTATTGTGCTTGTACGGTGAATGTTATTTCATGCCATAAATCTTTTAGTAGTATCATGACAATGAACCTACTTCATATTGCTGTCTATTAAAAAATAATTTATCTTTTAGTTACTCATATCTGCTAACTTGATTGATTTCTTTTGGATTTTATGATTCTTCAACAATCTTAAGATCTGATGAAGATTCTCCTATAAAAAATGCAGATGACCTATCGTTCTTGCATTTTGGGACCTCGAGTGAAGTGCTAGATCATTTGAGTGGCACCGGTTCAAGAATTGTGGGCAGAAGGCATCTGTGTTCCATTCCTGCAACAACTATGTCTGATATTGCAGCATCTGCTGTTATAGTTTCTAGTAAAATTTCACCTGGTGTATCAATTGGTGAAGATTCTCTTGTATATGACTCATCCATTTCAGATGGAATACAAATCGGTTCCCTTTCGATAGTAGTCGGTGTTAACATACCAGAAAAAGATAATAAAACTACAAATGATCCATATACGTTCCTCCTTCCTGACCGTCATTGTCTTTGGGAGGTTCCTTTGACAGGATGCACCGAAAGGGTTATTGTGTATTGTGGTCTTCATGATAATCCCAAAATCACCGTTTCTAAAAATGGTACTTTTTGTGGTAAACCATGGGAGAAGGTTCTAGAAGACTTAGGTATTCTTGAAAACGACCTGTGGAGTACTCAAGAAAAGTGTTTGTGGAATGCAAAACTTTTTCCGGTTCTTCCATATCATGCAATGCTTAGACTCGCAAACTGGCTTATGGGGTTAGAAAATCATGACGAAAATTTGGGGCATCTTAATTTATGGAAATTGTCAAGACGTGTCAGTTTGGAGGAGCTGCATAGATCAATAGACTTCCCACAAATGTGCTTAATTTCTAGTAACCATCAAGCAGATCTTGCAGCTAAAACTGCTAGAGCTTGCCTTACTTATGGCTTGCTTGGGAGGAATTTGTCTCAGCTGTGTCAAGATATTTCGCAGATGGAAGACTCGGGAGAGAAAATTTGCTCAGAATTTCTGGCTTTGTGTCCAAATTTACAGGCACAAAATGGCAAGATTGTCCCTAAAAGCCGAACTTTTCAGGTGCAGGCTGATCTTTTCCATGCATGCAGCAATCATGAAGAAGCAACTAAAGTCGAGCACCAAGTATGGGCTGCTGTGGCTGATGAAACTGCTTCAGCAGTGAGATATGGCTTCAAAGGTGAACACAATTCCATTTTGACTTTTTGAGATCAAACCTAATCCTTGTTGACTGTGTATAAATTGGTTTACTGTCTTTGTTTCACAGAGCATCTCTTTCAGTCTTCGAGTCAGATAGCTGTTAAAGAACATGGGAAAAATAATGTTGGTGATCATGTGAATCAAACGTTCCACCATAGAAAGGTCAAAGTGGAGCTACCTGTTCGAGTTGACTTTGTTGGTGGTTGGAGTGATACTCCACCATGGAGTTTAGAGCGTGCTGGGTGTGTCCTAAATATGGCAATAACTTTGGATAGTTCTCTACCTATAGGAACCGTTATAGAGACCACACAAACACCTGGAGTATACATCAGTGACGATGCCTCAGATGGGTTATATATCAGCGATCTCTCCTCTATCACGACCCCATTTGACAAAAATGACCAATTTCGCCTTGTCAAATCTGCTTTACTTGTTACAGGAATTGTCCATGACAAGACCCTGATATCCACGGGTTTACTGGTCAAAACATGGGCCCATATACCTCGTGGAAGCGGGTTGGGGACTTCTAGCATCTTAGCTGCAGCTGTTGTGAAAGGACTTCTTCGTATTACTGATGGAGATGAAAGTAATGAAAATGTTGCCAGACTTGTCTTGGTGCTGGAACAGATGATGGGCACAGGAGGAGGTTGGCAAGATCAAATTGGTGGCTTATATCCTGGTATAAAGTTTACAACCAGTTTTCCAGGAATACCCTTGCGTCTTCAAGTCATGTCCCTTCTTGCTTCTCCTAGACTAGTTACAGAGTTGCAGGAACGGCTGCTTGTTGTCTTTACTGGTCAGGTAAAGTGTACTTGTGTTTTCCCTCTTAATCCCTGATATATCTTATTGTACATAGTAAGAGGTGACAAGATGTGTGGGTCAGGTCAGTTGGGAAATGGGTCGAAATGGCCATATTTAGTACGGCTGGAAATAGGTCAGATTGAGTCGATATACAAACACTTATTTCTCTATCTATAAAAACGTAACAAATGATTAATGCTTCAATTATGATTACCAAATCTGTATTATCACAATAATATTCTAAATCTTTCGAGTAAAATGGCTTTGAAGTTGTGTGCGTTAAAAATCTACTTTGTGGAAAAAAATTTATTATACACATGTTTGAGATGATACACAACCAAATTGACCCGCATATAAGTAACTGGGTTAAAATATCCACATCTATGCTTAATCTGTAAAATGTTTATGGGATAAAGCTAAACTATAAAAAATGATTCTTGATTCTTCCATTGATTTGGCTGTATGCAGGTTCGTCTTGCACACCAAGTGCTCCAAAAGGTAGTAACTCGGTACCTCCAAAGGGATAACCTTCTAATATCAAGCATCAAACGCCTTGCTGAGCTGGCGAAAACAGGGAGGGAAGCTTTAATGAACTGCAACATAGACGAGCTTGGAGACATAATGATGGAGACTTGGAGGTTGCACCAGGAACTCGATCCCCACTGCAGCAACGAGTTTGTTGACAGCCTCTTTGCTTTTGCTGACCGTTATTGCTGTGGGTACAAGCTTGTAGGGGCTGGCGGCGGAGGTTTTGCACTACTACTTGCTAAAAATGCCGAAAATGCCCTTCAACTGAGACACGCCCTTGAAGAAAATGATAAGTTTGATGTTAAGGTTTATAATTGGAATGTGTGTTTAGAAAACTAGTGAAAAATGTATATCGATTCATTCTGTATGTAGATGCTTCATAGATAAGATGCTCAAAGTGTTCGTGCATCCATTTTGTAATATTGTAAACTTGTAGTGTAACAAATAAAGGTCTCGAGTAGAGATATGACTATGACTGCTTCACCGACGGGATTGGGTATCGTTGTTGTTAACAAGTAAGGATTTCACAGTAGCAATGAAATCTGTGTTTACTGTTTAGCAATACCTTATTAGCCGAAAGGTGCCTTGTTTAGATTGGTTATTTAAGATGAAATGCTTTGCAAATATAGTCATGTTTTCTGGGTAAATATGGTTTTCAACCTCATATGTTTGAACCCACTGTCACACAAATTTAAACAAGAAAACTCTCTCTCTTCACGAGGTTGGCGTGACTACTTTACTTGTTTACACCTAATGCATAAATTGTTTATAACCCGATTTCGTAGAATCGTAGTTAGCATAAACCAAGAGCAAAGTATATATAAAAAAACCTTTAAAAACAAAAATAAACAAGTTGTTTCCAATATCTCACTTTATACTCTTTCTTTCTTGGATACCCAAAAACGAATAAATCTCGTAACCACCAAAGAATAATAAATCTAAATGCAATAAAACTTGTACATAATGCTTAAAAACTTGTACATTTCTCGGTATAAATAAAAAAACAAACGTCATCAACAAATTTTCAACTTGCGTAACAATCGGGTCGTCATTGATAGTATATATTTTTAATCATTTAAACCCAAAATAAAAATAAAATAAAAATAATGAGGATTTGGTAATAGTTGTTGATCAACATTCAACGTGATAGTTATAGTCAAGTCAACCAATAATATCTCTCCAACACACACATAGTAAACGGTGGAATTCAGTTACAAGTGGTGTGTGTGTGTAAGTTTTAACATACTAGTGCATAATTTTGGTTACTGATTACAATGTAGTTGACTGGATTATACTGTAATTGATTAATTTTGTATTTGTATGCAGATTGTGAGAATTATATAAAAAGAAGGAGAAGGAATGGGATTATTATCGAATAGAGTCGAAAAGAGTGAGATAAAAGCAGGGGATCATATCTATACTTATAGAGCTGTGTTTGCTTATTCTCATCATGGTATGCTACCTTTGTTTAACATAATTTTTGATGTGTAATTTCATTAATGTTTGTTCAGTTGCAATGTAGTTTGGAGAATTTTAGGGGGCTTATGGCTTATTTGGTTTTGTGGCGTATTTTGAAACTTTTCGGCTTATATAAGTTTATGCCAAGTGTTCTTATGTTAGTTTTTTTTACCATGATTTGTTTTGATCAGTGATGAATTGGGGTGGGTCCCGGAACACCCATGGATTTTTGCGGCGTAGTGCTAATTCTTGTAAAAAAAATCTCAAATTTCCGGAAATGCACCTTGTCTAAAAAGATATCGTTATAGTTTTATTTAGTTTTTTCGTAAATGCACTTGGTCAATTTTTGTTCCGGTTCTGTCCCTGGTTTTGATGGATTTTTTATCTGTAGTTTGAAAAATTGATCAAGTTACATGCGTATTGAAATTATGAATAATGAAGATTATTGGAACATTCTCTTTACATAATTTGAAGTGTATATTGATTTGATCCGTTGTAACTGGTAACTAGAGAATGAACATTTAAGGACAAAATTCAGGTATGCGCTTATGTTGTTGATATATTGTTGGATATATGGACACCTTGTTTGTTATGTTGATTTTTTAGCGGGAATTCTGTTCACTGTTTATGGATATACCAATAAATAGCCTGGTAAATCAATGTTTTGCTGTATTAGCTTAATGAGCAGATATCAACTTAATTAAACCTTAATGGATGGGTTTTATGATACGTTTTGACTCTTGACTCTTGTAGGCTTGTAGTAAACTATCAAACTTATATGGTCAGATTTGAATGACTTAGTTACAAGTCAGTGTTAACATCTAAATCTTGTAGTTGTTATAACGCTCAGTATACCAGTAACTTTACTTGAAAATTCAAAGACGTTGAAGTAAAAAATCAGTAGTTTGACTTAAAAAGTCAAAACGTGCCTCTTGCATTATATTTGAGGGAGCATAAGAAATATAATTTCCTGTAGCTCTTTGTGTTCGTGTTTTCCATGACTTAGATGATGTTGTTTTACAACAAGTTACCCGATATGCAGGTATATATGTTGGAGGTAATAAAGTGGTCCATTTTACTCATAATACCCCTGACCGAGAGACTGGTTCGAGCAGTGACACCCGTTCCAATACTTATGATGAATTGTCCAAAATAGCCATCCCTTGTCCAACATATCCAGACTGCGGTTTCAGACAACTCAAAAGTGGTGTTGTTCTATCTTGCTTAGATTGTTTCCTAAGAAACGGGGCCCTCTATAGCTTTGAATACGGTGTAACCCCAACCGTATTCCTTGCCAAAGTACGAGGTGGCACCTGCACCACCGCCATGTCAGATGATCCTGATGCAGTCATCCACCGAGCCATGTATTTGCTTCAAAATGGATTTGGGAATTATAACGTGTTTCAGAATAACTGCGAGGATTTTGCTTTGTATTGCAAGACTGGGATACTGACTATCGAGAAGCTAGGAATTGGAACAAGTGGTCAAGCTTCTTCTCTTATTGGTGCACCGTTAGCGGCTCTTCTCTCTTCCCCTTTTAAGTTTCTAATCCCGAGCCCTGTGGGTGTTGCTACGGTGACAGCTGGCATGTATTGTATGAGCAGATATGCTACTGATATTGGAGTCAGAACTGATGTCGTTAAAGTAGCTGTGGAAGATTTAGCTATTAACCTCAGTTGGATGGATGGTCTACAAGAAGCATTTCTAGAAAACGAAGCTTCAAGCTCAAAAGCTAGTGAGGTAATTCATGTTGATTGAAATTCCAACATATTTATTGGTTTTCTTTTGTGTGTTGATACTGATTGTGAAATAATCTGTCGCTCAAGATGAAGTAAAAATTTCCATAACAAAATTTTTGTTTTCATTTTTCTTCCGTTACTTTTATTGTATATTTTATTTGTAAAGCAAGCACACATATTTGATTAGAAGCTTAAGAACGAATAGGTTAGAAATGTAAACGTCAGAACACGTGGTATAAAAAGTTTCTAAAACTGATCGAATCACTCCAAAAACCAACCATGAAAAGTGGTGCTTGGAACTATTTCTTATTGCTGGCGCTTTTTGATTGGCTGGACCGGTTTCCTTTCCTGCTCTAAGGCCACTCTCGGTTCAGCCTTTTCTGCATCTTTTCTTAGACCCTTTGAAGGGGTGTCGTGATTACATGATCTTGGTTAAGCTTCAAAGGTTTATTTTCTTTATTTTTCTTGTACTTGACTACATCAAATTCTGCTTGTGCTGCCACCTCATCTACTACCCCAACAATGCCTTCTACACGCTCTGCAATCTCTATCAATAATGATGCCAGTGTGGCTAGTGGAACAATCGCCATTATCGGCACTACTTGAGCTTTAAGTTTTCCTTCATCCAGCTCATGCTCTGGCAGTACGAGTGCTTGCTTTGATAAATCTTTGAGCACATTCTGGAAACTTTGAACTGCAAAGTTCATCTCTTGTACCAAAGACTTGGTTTTAGTTGATTTGGCCATGGTTTTCATTGACAGTGCTAATTCTTTTAAAACATTTGAAGAACTGAAGGTTAGCGTCATGCATACTTCTTTCAGATGCTTCTTTAGCAATTCCGGTGCCTGTAGAATGTAAGGTCATCCATTTAGAATCCAATAAGCATCAGCAATTCTTGTCTTGTTATAAAAATGAAAATTCACAATATATAAAATTAGAATGAAGGCTAAAACTTTTGAAGAAAAGATTAGATGGACTCGCTGTTTACCTGAACTTCTGAACTGATGAAACCATTCAGAGTCTCAATGCAGTAAGCACAACTACGCATCGCGGCGCCAACTTTGAGGTATTGTTTCCATGGATGTCGAAACTTAAAACGTCCGTGAGCAGGCTCCCATCTAGCTAAATTGGCCTGTAGACGTGTATATATAAGAAGTTAAATATAATTAGGTAATTTTTGTGGTTTAGTTATCTTAACAATGGCATTAGCCTATCATAATCTATAAAAGAAAAACAGCAGCATACCATAGCATCTTCTGAAGCTTTTGAATTAAGCACACTTTTGTAACCCTCGTGTTTTCGACTGAACGTTCCTCATTGTCCTTGAAGTATTCTGTTACACATCCTGCAAGTCATAAAACCAACAAAACTCACTTCAGATGCTGAACACCCAAAGGAACATTCTGAAGTGCATTTATACACTCTTCACAAGTGCACAGCACACTTATGCACGAAGAAAAGTTTTCATTGAATTAAATCATACCATTTAAGGAATCTGCAAGTTTTTCTAGGTTTTTATAAATGAGCTTGTGAAGCTCGTTGCCAGCCCAAACAGGATAGAAAAGCATGCTTGTTAAAATACAAATAGATGTTCCAATAGCAATGGTGGACACTCTGTTTCTAGCTAGTTCTAACACTTTATCCACTCGATAACCCGACACTGACACAAAGCAGAAGGTGAGGATGAATATCATGGCCCCATAATCGAATCGAGCTTTCACAAATGGTATAAATCTTGAGAAGGTAGCTGCTGCACCTGCGTAAACACCACATTTACTCGTTAGTTTATACATGGTGACAAATCTTGTGCATACATGGAATAAAGTTCAAACCAGTGATAGATGTTGTGCAGGATTATTATATTAGAAATAAGTGTCAAGTATAATCCTATGAAATGCTGGTCATTCACTCATTTGATTCCATTGTGTAAAGTTTAAACTCACCTAAAATGGCTACCGAAACTTGAAGAACCACGGGTTCAAGTTCTCCGCATTGGTTTGCAATCCAATGCACACCAATCCCTAAAGACCCCGCTAGAAAAGTGGCACTTATTCGATTGAAGGATTTAGCTATTGTTGCACCTGCATTAATCGAATGAATTTGATCTAAACTTCTGATATGATATGTTAAAACTTAAAACAGTATTCTTTGCCTGTTGTGTCACGACAAAAATGAAAAATAAAGACTGGTGTGACGACAATGAATGATCAAAAGAATAAACACGTACCGACTGAATATTCAAATGCCACGACGACAGTCATGACAGCCCACATGGCATTACCGCCAACACCATCGTAGAGTGGTTTCATGTAATAGAAAAGGGACACCAGGGAAAGAGCCATGCCTACTTTCATACCATGAATCGCTTTCGTTGGCTCACTTGCTGCTATATCTTTAGCCTTCTCGAAAAACCTCCCAATCTTCATTAAACATCTCCATATTTGCCCTTGTAGTTGAATGTATAGTCTTCTAGCTACTCCCGGCTCTGCAACTTTGGTCTCCGATGAACCGTCAGCCACATGTACCTTCCATTCTAGTCCGTTAAAAGCCGTTACCGACCCATTTGCCATGCTGAACCAACAAAAGCAATTTTCTGTATTATTGTAGTTTTGAGTATTACTATTTTGTGAATAAGTGTGGTCCAAGCATGCAAGATGGATGCTCTGTTTGGCTAGGGGTACTTATATATACACCCACATGATATATGTCACAACAACAAAATTAGGTTTATTATAATATTTTTATTTTATTGCTTGATTAAAAGTTTACAGTTTATTTCTTTTGAATGCTTAAATATACTTATTGAATATTGATACGAAAAATTAAGAAAATTTTAGATTTTATATGTTTTCTTAACTAGATAATTACCCGCACATATCGGCAACGATATATAATATCTTTAATTTGTATGTGCAATTTTTTATATGTATATACGAGTGTCGAGTAAGTGAGAGTGAATAAAGTTAGTGGTTTAAGTTTTAAATGGTGAAAATATTCTTCCCTTGTAAAGAACATTACTCATTTTTTGAAGAGATTGCATTGCCTTTTATAAGTAAGGCGGTAAAGCTAATATTCTCTACCAAATGATTTAGTTTTAGGTGGTGAAAATATTCTTCCCTTGGAAAGAACTAAACTATACATGTCCGATATCTTTATAAGAGTTTTACAAATGGTAAGAACGGTTCGTAATATTATCAAATCAATATAAAAAATTGTAATATATGAGCATCAATATTGATACCGGTTCCAAATGACTTACATCTCAAACTATACCAAAATGGAAATTATGCTCATATCAAAGTAACTAGCATCTCCCTTATGGTTAACATTTTCTCCTCCAAAATCGAATTCGGAACTTAAACTAGGGCATTTGATTTTATCTTTTTCTACACAAGGTGTATCAAGCGATATAGACGATACGATTATACATTGTCCATCGTGGGTTTTGTATACACTATACTCGTTATCCTTGGATTATTCCAAAGTTAGCATTATATGTATCTTTTGCATTAGAGAAAGCTCATTTCTAAACTTGTAATGCTACCCTTTAAACATTGAGAACGACCAGACGAGTACCCGTGCATAGCAACGAGATTTTTTAGTGACATATCGTTTAGTGATAAAAAACGTTTATGGGTTATAAACGAAAAATAATAAAAGTTTGAAGATTTAGGAACATAATGTTTTGAAACCCGGTTCGACCCGGGTGGTTCAACTGGTTGAACCGTTCCGATCGAAAACGGGTCGATTTAAACCAGGTCAACCCGACGGGTTGGGTCGAGCACGGGTCAAATTAAACCGGGTCAACCTGCCGGGTTTGAAGCGTCCCGGGTTAACCCGGTTTTCGATGTGTATTAATAGTTGCCTTTTGAGATATATGTTTTCAACATTTCTAGTTTTAGTTTCAACTTTTTATTTTTCACTTTTCACTCTTTGTTTTTTTCTTTATATATAGTATGTACGCGGATACCCTGTGACGATTAACCAGAGACATAGATCTTGATGAGGTCTGAATACGGTTTCAACGGGTACTCTCTGGTTCATTTTTGGATGGCTTTTATTGGTTATCCAAACCGGTGGCGACACCGGTTCCCTGTTGGTCCGGTCCGTTCCGGTTTTCAAAACTATATGTACCATCAACTTGTTAGCTTGTATGAAACTTTGTGTGTTTTATTAATTTGTATAATGTATATAATAACATGAACTTTTTATTTTACGGTGTTTTAAAAATAACATTAATTAGTGTTTAATTAAAACACCACTTATTAAAAAGTACAATAAAATGTTCATAATATACAATTTAAACAAACTACAACATAATCTATATAAAATAATTAAATACACTAATTAATGTTATTTTTAAAACACTATAAAATGAAAAGTACATTTTATTATACACATTATACAAATTGATAAAACACACAAAGCTTCATACAACCTAACAAGTTGATGGTACATAGAGTTTTGAAAACCGGACGGGACCAACGGGTTCAACCGAGAACCGGTGTCATCACCGGTTCAGCTAACCAATAAAAGTCATCCGAAAACGAACTAGAGAGGACCCGTTATTATACACATTATACAAATTAATAAAACACACAAAGCTTCATACAACCTAACAAGTTGATAGTACACACATAGTTTTGAAAATCAGACGGGACTAACGGGTTCAACGGAACCGTGTCGCCACCGCTCGCCTAACCAATAAAAGCCATTCAAAACGAACTGTAGAGGACCAATGAAACCAATACAAACCTGGTTAAACTGAAAATCAAGGAAAAACTAAAAGTGAAAAGTTGAAACTAAAAAGGAAATGTTGAAAACATATATTTTAAAAGGAAACTATTAATACAAATCGATAACCGGTTGACCGAGACGCTCAAACTCGTGCGGTTGAACCGGTTTAATTTGACCCGTTTTCGACCCAACCCGGCAAGTTGACCCAGTTTAAATCTATCCGTTTTTCGACCGGAACGGTTCAACCGGTTGAACCACGCGAGTCAAACCGGGTTTCAAAACATTATGTTTAATCCTCAAATCTTTAAACGTTTATTATTTTTCGTTTATAACCTATAAATTTTTTTGTTATCAACAAACCATTTGTCGCTATAAAATTCCGTTGTTATGCACGGTTACTCGTCTAGTTAAATTAAATGGGTGTTTATAAAAAATAGTTTAATTGAAAAGAATAGTTTGTACTTGTATTAGTTAAAAAAAGATTAACCAAATACACACATTGGAATAATTTCCTTTTATAAGCATATTCCATAAAACTTATTTCTTTACACTTTTATAGTACACAAATTTATATTATAACTTCTATGCTTTTAGAGATTATGTAAAATAAAGGTTTTATAGGAATTGTTTTATCTATTTTGGCTTAGGAATTGTTTTATCTATTTTGGTGGTTAAGTGGTTTGGCTTAGGTCAAAAATTAAAGTTGGAAGTCCAATGTGTGCTATGTTTGGCAAGTCCCCTTGGCCACTTCACCTGATTAAATATACAAGACCAATCAATATCCTTTTTAATTTCACAACTTTTTGGGAGTTGCTTTATTAAATCCTTCATTGCTTACTTAAATACTAGCTTGTCAATGTCATCATCCCATCATCTTGCAAAATGTATGCTTAACAACCGAGAAACATGACATTATATATTTAATCTAAACACGTAAGTCGACACACGTGAAATAATATAATTGGTAGTTGTGTACGTTTAGAAATAATTATCTTTTATTTATATTTTGTTTTTTTAACGGTAATTTTTAACTATCTCACAATATATTTATCTCACATGTTTTAAGCAGAATTTAAACCCATAATCATTTAGCTAGAGAGCTTATCACACAAAATGGAGTACCATTAAGACACAAGCCATTTGATTTTTATTTTACTTTTTACGCTTGAAACTAGGGGTGCCGGTTTGTTTTTCGGGTTTGTAGGTTATATAGTTCGAGTTTATCGGTTTAAATTTTTTTAAAATCAACCAAACCAATTATAAAATCAATGAAATCAAAGCATACACCAAATTAGAATTCGGTATAGTTTCGGTTAAAACCAAAAAAACTAAGTTCAAGTAAACTTCATATAAAATCTAAAAGTCGTAAATAAAAACCTAAAAATTCGAATAAGATTAACCAATCAAAATTCTCATAAAGTGCTTAAGTAAATCAACAAAATGAAACTAAAAGGTCACAACTTAACATAAGTAAATCAATGTTAGGATACATGATTTTAAAGAAACTATCAGAGATCAAGTAAGTTAAATCACTCACCAAGATACGCATCACAATTTTGATTTTAAGATTTTGGTTTTTTTCTTGTTTTGAATATATTTTGAAAATTAAGGATTGTTAGTTAGAAACTTAGAATAAAAGGATAGAAACTATATGTATATTAATTTAACCTTTTCGCTTATATATAAATATTGAGTTTTTCGGTTTGGTTAGATTAAATTTTGTCAAGTTATACACCAAACCAAATATCGATTAAAAACTTTGGTTCGGTTTCAAACCAAACCATTCACCAATTAAAATTTTAATTCATTTAGTCTGATTTAGTTTCTGATTTATTCGGTGTCAAACAAAACACCACACACCCCTACTTGAATCATAGGTACTAGCCACGCTCAATACTAAATACGTAATATAAAAAGGGCAAATGATCCCTGCAGCAAAACTGCAGGGAAGTTGTCTGCTGTTGATGTTGAAATAACCCAAACAAAGGACATCATATGTAAAATAAAAATAGTTAGAGGGCTTTAAATGTAAAATTTTGGATTCACTTTGTTCTTGCATTAGGTAAATTCACTGTGATGTTTTCCCCATATAAAAATGATAACCTATTTCATCTTTGTTAGTTTTATTTGTTTTATACAAGGGCGCCCTA
This sequence comes from Chrysanthemum lavandulifolium, assembly GCA_022545495.1. Lineage (NCBI taxonomy): Eukaryota > Viridiplantae > Streptophyta > Magnoliopsida > Asterales > Asteraceae > Chrysanthemum > Chrysanthemum lavandulifolium. The sequence continues at coordinate 46,397,493 of CM040243.1, forward strand.
AGCCCTTAAGTTAGGTCACGAATCAAATATATATTACTCCAGTTCTCGAAAGAAATGATGTGGTAGAAAGCATTTCCATATTGCATTATCCACTATTATCTAAAAACTTGTGCTACAGTTAGGTCATACCATTTTTTATATTCATACTTGCACCAAAAGTTGAACTTTAATCAGGTCTTTAGAGTTTAGACCATTAAGTGTGCACGCCACAAGCTTGTTAGACAAATACATCTAGGGCTGTCAATCGGGTCAACCCGACCCGATAAGTTCTATCGGCCGGTCTTATCGGGTTTTGCCTTCGAAATATAACCCGCAACCCGACCCTATAAGAAATCGGGTTATCGGTTCGGTCTTATCGGTCGGGTCGGGTCGGTCAACATAAAGACACGTAAAACATAAATTGGACCCGATATAACCCGACCGAACCGAACCTATAAGTTATCGGGTTTATCGGGTTGACCCGATAAACCCGAGAAAGTTAACTTGACTCGACTCAACCCGACCCTATAAGGCCTTATCGGGTTCGGGTCGGGTTCGGGTCGGGTCGGGTCGACCCATTTGACACCCCTAAATACATCTAATGTGGTTGTGACTTGGTGTACTTTCAACCATGTAGATGCATGCGTTAAATACATGTGTTAAAAAAAGTACATTGTATCATATATATGACCATTATATTCATTTATGGGAAGCGATTCGTACAAACACCGGGTCCAAAAGGACTACAAAGAAGACACAATTAACATTTTACATTTATATTGTACTCATGGACGGACCTACATTAGTGCCGGGTGTTGCACGAGCTACAACTAGAGGTGTCCAAAAAAATCGAGGAACCAAAAGAACCGAGGAACCGTACCGGTACCGTATATTAGAACCATGGTACGGTTCTTGGTTCCTAAAATTCCAAAATTTCGGTTCTCGGGACGGGTCGGGTCGGAACCGTCCGGTTCCGGTACTTTCTCGAATTATAGGGTTTGTTATATTGTGTACATGCAAGTATGCAGCCTTTTTAGAAAATAGAGAAAAACCCTACCTAAACCTAAAAACCCATAAACCTTAACCTTTAATCCATTGATTCCATTCAAAGATTCAAATATCATTCACCAATAAGAAAGTAAGTTTTTCTAAACCGAAATATCAGTATCATGCAGAGTCAGTATATTAAACAATTTTGTGTTGCTCAAGAATAACTAACAAGAAGTTGTAATTAACTATTGGTATTTGTTGTTCATTAAACTTAATGATAAAATTCGAGAAACAATTAACGATTATGGCGCCACCGCATGATATATTGTCACCATGTAAGTTATTGTAAATTAGTACCACCATGATTGATATATAATATTCTCAACGAGTTTGCAATTATTTTCGTGGATAATGAGTTTGATATTACCGGATATATGTTTTTGTTTGTAAGTCAAGTTGTGGAATACTATTAAGCGTCATCAACTTCTTTCAAGTTCTACGAACCGAAGTATCAGTAAATTCACATCCATCCAAACATATTTTTAACACTTTGGTACTCATGGAATTACCGAAATTTCGCATCGGAACCGAGTACCGCATCGAATCGAACCGAAAAACTTGGGACGGTTCTTGGTTCCACTTTTTCCTTATGTTTGGTTCTCGGTTCTTTTGGTTCGGATTTCGGTTCGGGACGGTTCTAGTACCATGGACACCCTAGCTACAACCGATTTTGGCCATGAAGTGCATTTAAAAAAAAAAAAAAAAATGTTGTTTTGTGGTATGTAACCCCGAATTTTTATTTATTTATTTATTTATTTTTACTTTCGGTTTTTGGTATAACTTTATTTAGCTCAAAAATTATTTTGTGCAATACCGTCTTGAAAATCTTGGATCCGTCCTTGATTGTACTTCATTTTACTGAAAGTTGATTCTACCATTTGGCCTCTTCCTTGAGGAATGCAAGTCGACCCTTTTTCCCACATGATAACGACAGATCGATAACTAAACAGTCTCAAAAAACGATTGTAGCTAAAAGATTACATCTTAAGAAATGCACATCATGTTGATGTAGGAAAATCGTCACAACAAGAAAGCATGTTAGGAAAAGACTAACGTATTCAAGATTAATTAGAGTTTGAAGGATGTAAACATAAATTTGTCAAGATCACAAAAAAGAAAGTAAAAGGTGGATGAATATGATAACCCAATTTAAAACCCAATGGGCCTACAAATTCATCTTATTCTCATAGATACGAGCCCAGAATTAGTCGGCCCATGTTTGACCTACCACGGTAACTGTTGCCATATAGGTTATCAACTTAGGTGTGAATCTATTAGTTGAGTTTAGCATTTGGGTACTGATGTAGTGAAATCTAGTTGTCTTGCTAAGGCTGGATGCAGTAGAGGAAAATCGCCACTCGATCGAGGCATAGGGCGATCGATGTCTTATCGATCCCCTTGATGTGGAGCCTATCGATCGCCAGGGAAAATGCATGATTCGTTCGTCCACACGATCGATAAGAACAAAGCAAATTTACTCCCTCTTTGTTGCTAGCCGTTGAAGTCCAAAATATATATATATATGTATATAACCGTTTGAAATGAATTATTTTGGACCGTTTGGTTAAAAAAAAAAAAACACTACTAAAACTATCCTATAAATACACAACTTATTTACACACTAAACTCACAAATCTCACAATCCTCTCTATAAAAAATCTCACAATCCTCTCAAGCAAAAATGTCTAAGAAAACACCACCAACCAAAGGCCGAAAATCCCGTTTGGCACAAAACGTCCCGCATATTTTAACACCGAATCCGAATTTTCGGTTAACCGGTGTCTCACCAAGAATCAATTTCCAACCCCCTGCTTTCGAATATCAATCCCAACAAGCTCCACAACAACAACCTAACAATCCATTTAGTATGAATCGTCCATTTGTTCCACCGCAACAAAACATCCACTACCAACAACAACAACAAAGCTACTCCGTCAAGCAACCAATCTATGTATGGGTCACCCGAACTGTACCGTCCAACAATGGATTCATCAACGTCTTCATATTCAAATTATCAAGAATATTCTCCGGTTAACCGTATCAATCTTGAGGGTTTTGATTTTGATGACCAACTATACAACAATCCTAATTTTATGCCGGAACCGGATCGGGTTATCCGCTCAAGAGTATCACGGTTCGGTACCGGTTTGGCTCATGGATCAGATTACGATTCGGTTAACCTTGATGACGTAGAAGAAGAAGAATGTCGAGAGAGACGCCACCGTCAAACCAAAGAAACGAGCTACAAAGGGAAAGAAAGGTCGTCGAGAAAGAAGGCAAGAATGATTCGGTGCTTTGGTCCAAAGAAGAAGAGATCGCCAGTGTAACGCTTGGTGTGATGTATCCGATAATAGTGTAACCGGAAACAACCAAACTGCTAGAGGATTTTGGCGAAAGTTATGAATACTTTGGAAGGAGGTTCGTGCAGAAAGAACCTACAACTCTATCATTACAAAGTGAAAAATAGGTTCGCCCTAGAGTTGGTCAATTTTGTGCCATTTACAACAATGCCGGGAATTACTAAGTGGTGAGAATGACCTCACCGCTTATACACGAGCGTGTGATGAATACCAACTAGTGTGTGGTCATCCGTTTGTTTTGGAGCATTGTTGGCGATTTTGAGGACCATTATGCTTGGAAGGATAATGAGATGTCGGCTTTTAAGCCAAGATGATGGTCGCAAAAAGCAAGGACTTCAACCGACTCGGATGTGCGATCGGATGTGCCTTCGTCGCGCCTAATAGACCAATTGGTCGTGATACCGCAAAGAAGAATAAAAAGAAATCTTCGGAGTTTTCTATGGAAGGTGTTGCAGAGACACGGGCAAGATCAACTCCAAGGCATTCAAGGAAGAAGGAGTGGCAGACCGCACTATGGTTTGAAGAAGAAACAGCTAGAACAACGGCAAATTGAGTTGGAGATGGAGCAAAAGAGAGAAAGGAAGACAAAAATTGGCACTAAGAACGAAAACTTGAATTAGAGCGACAAAAGAAATATGATGCAGATCTCATGTTCTATTGCACGCCAATCGACGAATCTTTGCCCGCAATACAACAACACACAATGCAGAAATTCAAAGAGGCGATCAAGGCACGCCACAACCTAGATTTTTAATAAGTGTTGTAATGTTTTAATAAGTTTGAATGTTTTAATTTTATTTGAATTATTATGTAACGTTTTAATTATTAATGAAATTTTATTTTGTGTTAAAATGTTTAAATTTTTTTTTTGAACCAATTGCCCTTCTTTGGAGACCTAATCGCTCAAGATCGTTGGAGAGAGAAACGACGTGATAGGAAAATGAGGATTGAATCTCTCCTGAGCAAACCTAATGAAAAGTTCAATAAAGAACAAGAAAAAACTAAAAAATAAATTGCTTCATCTTGACCATTGATCTCAATTTGATCTGATGGTTGGATCTTTTTTCCATCCATCCCATTTAATTAGGTAAAGGGTAGGATTGTAAATTAAATTCACATATCCCTATCATTCATTCTCACTCACTTACTCTTTCTCTTTCACCAAAAACATTCATCTTCATCTCAGATCTAAATAATCTTTTTGAAATTAAAAGCAACATTCATTTTCATCTCAGATCTTAATAATCTATTTGAAATTAGAAGCAACAATCTCCGGTGAGTTCGTAGTGAGTTCAGTTGTGATGATGTCATCGTTCTTGAAATCAAATGGATCAACAACTTGAGATCTTTTATTTTTATTTTTATTCAACACATTATAACTTGCAAGAATCTGGCATTGAAGTATTTTTATTTTATGTTTTCTTTTTACCAACATGAGATCTTTTAGCAAGTTCAGTGGGCAATGTGTAGTTCTCATGGTATAAAATTTTGTGGAAATGCATAATTTCGATTCTTGCTTGACGGTTGACACATAAAATACATAATTTCAAATTAGACAAAACGTTAGTGAAATTCTTCTGTTAAAATGAAAATAAAATAAAAGCATACATAATTTCAATACGTAGTTCTCATGTTAGTGAAATTCTTCCAAATTAGACAAAATGCATAAGATGTCTAATTTGGAAATGCATATGAAAGGCTAGCAAAGGTCAAGAATTGAAATTATGTATGTGTCACTTAGTGAAAATGAAAATGTTGTGTCTGTTTGGTTTTTTATTTTTATGTAAGTTCATGTGAGTGTGTTTGGATCATTTTTTATCCTTTGTGTATTTTGAAGTCAATAAGTCAAAATCTTTTTTGAAGTCCCCTTTGTGGTTACTTTTTAACTCAATGTCCAAAATGGTCACGCAACCACTCGACCATGAGCCCACCAAAATTAATATCAAGAACCACTCATCTCTAGCTCCATCTCAAAATTCGCCACGTGTCCAAATGAAAGACAAAAGATAATAATAAAAAGTACAAAAGTGTACTTTCATTTGGACACGCATGAATTTTGAAATGAACATGAAATGAAAGTGATTACAAGTACCATTTCCGGACATTGGGTTAAAATTGACCATAAAGTGACTTCAAAAAGATTTTAATTTATTTTCTTTCCTCTTTTTTTTTGAACTTTGGGTCTTTTCCTCTTTTTAATTTGTTAGATTAATTGGTGTGAGATGCTTTTTTTTTGTATGTTTAGTTTTGTTGATTCTATAAATTTGTTGCGTTTTTAAGAAAAAGCTATATCTCGTGAATGAATAAAAATTCGGTTCACAAATCAAGTCATTATTGTCATGTGTTTCACTTTTGTGATTGTGAATTTTCAAAATAGGTTTATTATTTGAAAAAGATGGTAGTTTATTTTTGTAAGACTTTAACTTTTTTCAATGTGACCCACCAAAGAATCACATGAGATTTTGTGCAAATCACATGTGATTTTATCTAAAATCACATGTAATCTACACAAATCACATGTGATTTACCGTTAATCACATGTGATTTTACCTTAAATTATTTTTTGAAAGTGAATCAAATGTGATTTACTCATTTTAGATTAAAACTGAATCTCACGTAATTTACATTTTTTCATAACATAGCAAAAAAAATAAATAACAGAATCACACGTGATTTCAGGAATTTGTTTTATAAAATGAAGGAATAAGTTGATTTAAAATTAATGATCACATGTGATTTATTACTCTAAAGATCGAATGTGACTTGTAAAATCACATTTTTTTTAACTATGTTTTTGACTCGGCTAAAATCACATGTGATTTTTTTAAAACAGAATCACATGTGATTTATACACGAATCACAAAAAAAAAAACAAATCACATGTGATTTTTTTACGAATCACACGTGGTTTTCCTAGACGGAAATTTTGAAAAAAAAGTTCGTCGAAAATATATAAAAGTGCATATCTATAGAAAGATGATTTAATTCTCTTCGCGATGGTGTATTTTTCGTAGCTTGAAGATTTACCGTTTACAAGATATGTTGTTTTTTAAAAAAAGTGGAAAGTGGGTTTTTATACAATTATATTTTTACCATTCCTTTGTTTGTTTTTGCTTTCATCTCATCCATTGGATGAAAAGAAAATGGATGGTTGAGATCTTATGGTTTGTTCTTTAGATTAGATGTGTTTTTTTATTGATCTCACCTCTCTTGCTAATATAGGTGTGGAAAAACAACCTATTATAATTTTTTGATATGTTACACGTATGTATAATAACATGTGATTTAATATATGTAAACCGCGTATGATTTTCATTTTTTGAGAACCAAATGATATATGCAAGACCAGATATGACTTTATTTGTAACAATAGCTACATCTTCTTCTAGATACGAAATCTGAATCTATTTCATTCATAACCTGATTTTCATCATACATAACTCGTTTGTCGTTAGTAACAACATGATTTTCATCATCCATAACCTATTTTCTTCAATTATCTACCTAAGAAGATAGAGAGTCCCATCTAAAAATTTATTTGTTAACTGATAAATTCAAAGATAAAATCGAGGAAACCTCATAATTTTCCCTAATTTTGAAAGATTATGATGAATGACGAAGATTTAAGATGAAATCGACAATTGTTGAGTATTTTTGGAGTTGATTTGATGATTAATATCGATTGCATGTTTTTGTGTGTTTGTGAAAGTCAAAACCCTAATTTTTTGGTTGAATGAAAGGGGGTTGGACTTTTTTTAGATTTCAGATGAAATTGCCCTTAACTGTAAAAACGAGATTAAACTGAAACCATGAAAGTGAAATAATCAGTGAAAAGGAAGCAACGATGTCTCCGACATCATTAACAAAACCTGAGGAGTCAAAGCGCACATTAGGATTTGACTCATCATCATTGAAATTATCAATGAAGTCTGTCTCAATATCTTTTCCTTTATTTTTAAGTGATGCTTGATAAAAGTCAAAAAAGTATTTGGAAGTATGACACTGTTTTAACCAATGATTATTCATGCCATGTTTGTTGCAAGTATTTCCATAATTTTGGGAGCTTTATGTTGCATGTTTTTGCCTTTTTAATTTTGGGTAAATTGCAAATTTCTTCCCTAATGTTTACCAAAATTGCAAATAATACACCGATAGAAAAAGCTGAAAATGAGCCACCGATAGCTAAAGTTGGGTGCAAATTTGCCACAAAGAGCTAACGGTCGTTAGTACTCATGTTAACTGGACTCATTCGATGGGTATTATTGCCATTTCACTGTTTCACCTAAAAAAAAATAAACGTGTTCGATACCCCAACAACTCAACTCGCATAGCACATCCCAATAAAATCTTTCTTTTCACATCACACTTTCCAGTCAAAACTTTTTCTACACACTTCCAAGTCAAAACATGGTGGTCATTTGTGAATGTGGCAAAACCGCAACAATCAAAACATCCTGAACAAACAAGAACCCAGGCAGACAGTTCTAATGTTGCCCGACATGTGGTTTTATTGGCTGGACATATCCCCTTATGTGTTATCAATCAGTCAATGTGATTCCTGGCCTCTTGAGGGCGAGGAATGAACTGAAAGAAGAGTTGGAGGAGCAGTTGATGTTGATGAGGGAGAAGGATGCGCAGATGAACAAGCTCAAGAAGTATCTTGTTTTAAGTTGGGTATTTGTTTTCGTCATCCTTAAGTTTTTTTAGTTTGGTATGGAGGTCTTGTGTTGTCTTTTGGGTATGATTGATTTTAGGGAATAAGGTCATCCCTAGTTTGTATTGACATTCTCATGTTAATAAAAATTTGATGTTTATGGTATAATAGTGGGATCATCGTTCTTGGTTTTTGTTACTTCCAAAAGACAATGTAGTTGTTATGGATTGTTGCTTATGGTGTTTTTTTGGTTGATTGAAAACAAGAAACTCGTATTGAACTCTGATTTATGTAAATGAGTACGATGTTGGCAAGTTGAATCAACTTTGACTTATGGTAGTCAACAATTGGCCTTTTGGTTGCTGAATATTTATGCAGCAAATTGGCCTTTTGGTTGTTCAACAACTTTGACTTAGAATAGTCAATAATCCGTTGGTTGATTAAAAACATTAAACTGGTATGGAAATGTGATTTTTGTAAATGAGTACATGATGTTGTCAAAGCAAAACAGATTTGACTTATAATAGTCAATAATTTGGCTTGTTGGTTGCTGAATCATTATGCAACAAATTTGACTTATAATAGTCAATAATTGCAGCAAATCTACCTAAATTGAACAACAACCATTGTAAACCTGAATGAAAGTTAATGATTACAAATACCATTCCAAATCAACTTGTCTTAAAAAAAAACTATAAATGTATTGTCTACAACAAACAAAGTCACAAACAGACATAATCATTAAATAGTCTTTAAACACACAAATAGAGAGACATAAAATAATAAGTTATCATTGTTTAATTTTATTGCACCATCATACCGGTGTTAACTCACTTGACCTACATTCCTATCTTGCTTGCTCTCTTTATCCTCTTCTTCTTGTGACCTCCACCATTCACTGTTGCTTGCGATCCCATTGGCTGACTTGTGCTTCCTAATACCTCAGTTGCTTGTGATCCCACTGGCTGACTTGTCCCTGTTGATACCTCAGTTTCTTGTGATCCAATTGGCTGACTAGTGCTTCCTAATACCTCATCTGATACTCCTTCCTTTCTTGATCCATTACCCTTCTTTTTTCCATTGACTTGATTGTCTCTTGGACCTGTACAAGCTCTCATATTATGGCCCTTTCCACCACACTTACCAAAAGAGATTGGAGTAACCTTCTTTGACATCTTTCCATTCTTCACCATCTTCTTCACAGCTGCTTCAACAACCCCATCATTTTTTATTCTTTTCTTCTTCCTTGGTGTACCTATAGGAACATGGTGCTGAGGAGGTAACAACATGCTAGGGATCCTGCATTTTGGCCAAAAAGGTGGGACCATCAATTCCTTTAACCTTATACCGATACATCTCCTTCCATGTGTTTAACCAATAACAGTGTGTCACCCAATATTTTGGTATCCCAATCTCTTTGCCATGAGATGTCATGTTGTAGATTGCGGCAACAACATATTTGCATGAATACCAGTTAGCTCCCATTTCCTACATGTACATTTCCTAAGAGTCATATTCACAACACACTGGTCATTCCAAGGTTCCTTACACTAGTACGTATCCCCCCTCCCAATTCCATACAACATTATACTCATTTGCTTCTCGCTTAATGTTACTAAAAATTGCATTTGCAGTTAGGGTTAAGGGACCTTCACATCTTTCTATCACATGTTGAACACTATAAATTCTCTTCGTAAGATACTCCCCGATGTATTCCAAACAACAAATTATTGGTTGATCTCTACCGTCCACCAACTTTCTATTAAAAGCTTCACATAACTTGTTTAGTAGGATGTAACATTTAGCTCCCTGTATGTTACATAAAGTACCAACATTAGTTTTCAGCATTCAAACAATATTGCTGGAAAGAAACGCTAGGATTATATTATACCTAAAAAATGTGACCTAGACCATTGATGATGGTGGTATTTTTTGGAACCAATCATGAGCTTTAGGGTCCACTGCTTTGAGATCCCTCATTAATCGTTTAAACTTAATATTTGTTTCATGTTGTCATATATGTGTTTGACACATATGTGGAAAACTAGAAGGGGTTGAATAGTTTTACCGATTAAAACTTGGTTTTAAACTATTTAGATCGACTTATGTCAATCTATTTAAACGTGTGTGTTGGATGTTGATAGATAAGCATATGAATAAATAAAACTAAGATAAAGAGTAAGAAGCACAAAACCACAACGCGAGTATTTATAGTGGTTCGGCTACAAGGACACCTTCCTTGCCCTACTCCACTCCCCGAGTCACCTACTCGAGAGTTCGTAATCACTACACAACACAAACTCCTTGTGGCGGAGAAGCCTTCACAACGTCGCCTACTCTTTATCCGTACACAAGGCTAGACACCGGGTTCTTCCACGAGGTAGAACCAAACCTATCACAACGTCGCCTACACTTTATCCGGTACAAGGCTAGATACCGAGTTCCATTACAAAGGAGGAACTACTACCCAACACTACACAACACCTATCCCAAAGGAGATCCACTCCTTATGACAACATCAACAAGGATATCAATATCCTTTGACCCAATACTAATCTATCTTGTACATCGACACACCATATCGAATGTACACCTTAGGCACCTTTCACTAATGCCTTTGACTCGACTTCTAGGCACCCTTCACTAATGCCTTTTGACTTGACTTCTAGGCACCCTTCACTAATGCCTTTGACACGGACTCTCGGCACCCTTCACTAATGCCTTTGCGGATCTTTGGCACCTTTCACTAATGCCTTCAATATGACTCTTGACACCTTTCACTAATGTCTTCGTCTTGACCCTTTAGACATCTTTCACCTATGTCTTGACACAACACTTCTAATGAGAAAGGAAAGAACTATCAACAAGATACCATTAGTAGTCTTGATGATGACGAAGCTTGGCAACCCATGGACTTGAGCTTGCTCAACTTCAAGAGGTGGTGATCTCGCCTTTAAGAGGAACCTAGAGAATCACACAAACACAAAACTACATAGAAAGATCCCTTGGATCTGAGGTTAGAGAGTTTACAACACTAAGAGAAATGTGTGTGAAAGGGGTGAGTTACAATGAAGAAATGGCTCACTATTTATAGACAAAATATATGTTCCACGGATCCCACGGATCCCTTACTTGAGGATCCGTCTAGTGTAAACTGGGGATCCGTGGGACGCTCCTCTTTACCCATGGGTTTTGGGTCATGGGTCATGGTTATGGGTCATGGGTCCTAGACTTTGGACCATGGGTATCCAAGTAGATACAATGTATCTAGAAGATGCAATGCATCTAGTCAATGGGTTATGGGTTAGCTCCATGGGTCATGGATAATACCCATTATGACTTATGCATGATGTCATGCAATGGGTCATGGGTTATGGATTATGCTCCATGGGTATGGGTCATGGACTTTGGGTTTTACCCAACTACATTCAATGTATTAAGTCAATGGGTTAAATACTTAAACTTCTACCCATTCTATTACCCATTATAATACATACTAAGTATGTATATATCTACCCAATATGTAAACACTAGTTGTTGTACATATGCATTACTAAATCATGAAAGCACTATTACTTGTTTAGTGTTTTATATGAAAATGTAAGTGTGTTAGTAAACTATTGGCTCAAACCATTTACGTATTTTATTTGTTTCGTTAAAATGATTTTACGTTTGTTATCGACAAAACATTAGAAGATCGTAAAATATAAATAAACGTTTTTACGGCTTATTTGTATTAACAATCTCCCCCTTTTTGTTGATGACAAAACATAAGATTATTTTAAGGAAAACTAAAATTGTAAAAGTTTGAATTGAGTTTTACTCTCTTCTCCCCTTTTGTCGAAACAAAAGAGCGTCGAAAAGAAACTAACACATTGTTTTAAGAAAAATATGTGAAAAGAAAGAAAAAAATGAAAAATAGAGAGTAAGTGAGGAGCAGTATTCTCGACTTAGCTCCCCCTTGACGAGTCCATCCCTTTGTGAGGGCGTCAAGTAAGTAGAAATACTAAACTAGTGCATTGCAATTATGTTTGCAAATGGTTTCGTCTTTGTGACGAATATGCTCCCCCTTGATGATTGCACCTTTGCAAGGAGGACGTTATGTAATGTAATCCTATGTGAATGATATTGCAAATGATTTTGCAATGTTTTGCTTTGACAAGAAACTCCCCCTAGCTAAGGGTGTCAAAGTCTTCATGTGTATTTTGAAAATCTACAAAACAAAGGTTAGAAAACAAGTATATAATGCATAATTTCCGCAAATAAGACTTAAGTTAGTAATAAACAAGTCTTCATTGCACGGATCCCACGGTTCCTCTTTGGAGGATCCGTCTAAGCTAAAAGCGAGGATCCGTCAGTCTGTAGGCTTAAGACAGTAATGGTGATGTAAAAACTAATGTTAACATAAAAATGAGATATGTATTAAGGCACCAAACATATTCTCAAGACAATATGGCATATAACATGTAATTTCATTCAATAAAAAATACGAGAAATGATTTAACTCTAAAACTAAGAGAATGATTTGAACATGAAATATGATTCTTAAACTATCTAAGTTATGCTTAAGACTAGGACACCAATTGAATCCTTAAGCTCAAGGTTGTTTAGGTTTGTTGATCTCGTCGAAACATTCGAGGAGGTGATAAAACATGAAACGTTGATCTTTACGTACTTCGTGTATCAAGCTTTCAACATGTTGACAATGATAACAATCTTTGTCATGGCTCGGAAATGGTGGTGGTAGAAATGGAATGGCTTGAGATGGAAGGTTTGGTTGAGATTCCACAAAAGAAGGAGGAATTTGTGGAGGTATATTTGGAGGTGATTCAACCAAAGGTGGTGGTGGTGGAATATGTGATGAGGATGGTGGTAGAGAGGTATCTACTTCCATGTGATCGGGTGGTTGACTTTGATGATTCCTCATAATCCAAAAGGGACTATTTGAGGGTGACGGAGAAAAAGATGCAGGGGCTAGTGTTGATTCAACACCTTGATTTTGTTGCGCTATTCTTTCTATTGAGGAGAATGTTGGCAATGGTGGAGGATGAGATGGCCTAGGAGGCAAGTCCTCTAGATTGTAGAGGTGTGGTGATGAGAGTGGAGTGGTGAATGATATGGCTCTAGGCACTAAGGGTGATGGTTTAGTGGAAATAGGAGTGTTTGGTTTAGGAGGTATAGTGGTGTTTGGCATTGGTAGTTTTGTGGGAACAAACCTTTTGGGGATTGGTTTGATTGGTGGAGGAGAAATCCTAGCATTTGTGGATTTAACGGGAGATGATTCGGTTGAAGAAATTTCGTGAATAACACGAGCAAGTTTCTTGGGTGGTCCTTTGGTGGATGAGTTACCACTAGGAGCTTTCCTCATGATGAGATGATTAAAGATTAGTGATGTAAAGGTTTCTAAATGCTGAGAATGAGGTTGTAGATGATGACTTTAGAAATCCTAACAAGATGGTTTATAAAGGGAAGGATTTGGCAAGTGCATTCAAGACTTAAGCCACTAAGATCCTTTGGAATGTGATGATTTGCATGCACAAGAGTCAACTTCAGAGTTGCACTGATCAAGGAGTTTAATTAAGACAAGATGGAGTGTTCAAGTTAGCAAGGAGAGCTTGAAATGATTGTTTTAGCTAGAGTTTAGTGAATCATCACCCGGATCCCACGGTTCCTCCAATGAGGGATCCGTCTAGGCTAATCCTAGGGATCCGGCTCTCGTGACCAAGAAAAGAGGAAAATGATGTTTGTAAGGTCTAATACCTATACATCTTGAGTGTTTCAGTCTTCCTAAGTGTCTTAAATGAAAGGGGACTTAAATGATCAAGGGCAATGAGTGATGGTAGCTAATGATTGCCTTTTATGGAAGAAAATGGGACTTTATGAGTACCAATGAATGATCAAAGATGACACTAGAAAATTTGAGAGTGTCAAGTGGTGCTAAATGATCCTAGAGATCGATAGTAACTTAAGATAATTTTGGAAAATTCCTTAAAAATTATAAGAAATGAAAAACTAGTTTTGACCCATTTTGGGGTAAGGATGATTAAAATCAATTTGCTAAAATTGAGAGAATTATAAGACTAGATGTGTTAACATGTGAGCAATGATGTATGAGTATTGGAGCGGAAGGATGATGAGTTTTGGTGAAATGATAAATCAAAAGCACCTTGAGTGTGATCCTAAGATGAGCTATGAGTGAGTGTGAAACTTATTGAGCTTGAGGAAGACTTAAGTGGTCCTAAGGCATTATGTTTAGCTAGTGTGAAGTGGTCTAGTGTAATGGTTTGATGTGTGGAGGTCTGCATTGCATTTCATTTGCCGGATCCCACGGTTCCCTAAGTGGAGGATCCGTCTAGTACAAAGTGAGGATCCGTCTCTGCTAAACAGTACCTTCACATAAGGTATGCAAAATTTGCACAAAGTATCGTATTTCAAAGCCAGTGTTTTCTAAGGAATTTGAACAACTATATAAGCGAGACATCAAACGTTAAATGTTTTATTTCATGAGAAGGATCACATTACAATGATAAAAGATGAAATCTAAGGATTGAACCTATTTGGAAAGGAAACTAAGTTTCTTGAGCGTTTTCGCTAGATGGATCGTCAAATGGATGATGAGTATTTGCCGATTCAGGGATGAAGAAAGACTTGATGTGAGATGTGTTTAGAGGTTCCATCATCTTATTCACAAGTACGTACAACGGACTTTGAAATTGAGGGTGGAAGTACATGATATGATGATAAAGGCGTGTCAGGAACATTCCATAAGGGATTAGTTTGTTCTTGTTGCCTTGAAGGTTTACAATTCGTCTTGCGAAGAAATAGGCGAGATTGTATGGTTGTTGAGTTAGCAAACAATACATTATGTGAGCACAACAAGCGGGAAGGATTTCTCGATTTCCCCTAAGACTCCAAACATTTTCACGTAGGATGACTGCGAGAGGTTTAAACTCATCTCGGATATCACGTGTATAGATTATGTTTGGATCAGAGTAATAGGGTCGAGGTTTGCATAACATGCGAGTTAATTCTTGAGGGGAAGGTATGTGTGAACAATATGGACTATTTTCTTCACGATGGTTGAAGAGAGAATCAAGAGACCAATCTTCGGTGAAGGCACATTGTCCATGATTTGGAATTCGGAGAATGTGAGCAAATTGCCCAAGGGTTAAGACAAACTTTTGGTTTTTGATCCAAAACCAAAGAGATAGAGATCGATCCTCGTTACGAACGAGTTCAACTTGACGGAAGAATTCCAATACAAACCGTGGACAGATTTTCTCGTTAATTCCGAGAAGGCCTTCTAGTCCTATGGTTCGGAAAGAGGTATTGATACCTTCTTCGTATAGTAGAGGTGTGTCGACAATACGTCCTTCATGGAAGTGACGAGTTTCGAGATTATTGAACCCACGGACATGATTGCCAGGTGTGTTGGGCTCAAGAGAGATATTAGGAATGTAGACATGAGTGAGTTGAAAGTCAAATTCATACTCATGTGACATGTCGAGACCTATGGAAATGAAAAGTTAATATGATGAGATGCATCAAAAAGCAAATAGATGATCATCTAACGTTTTACTAGATTTCTATTAACAATGACAATTAACTTACTTAGTACTTAACATTCTAGTGGGATTTTTCTTTTATGGTGATTTTATGAAATGGTTTTTATGTTGCATGAGAATCATTCCCAGTTCCACGGTTCTCACGGTTCCCTTCCAAGAGGGATCCGGCTAGTTAAACTTTAGGGATCCGTGGATCTCAGAGTGATGAAAAATGATCTTGACGTAAAATAGATTTTTGCAACTTTTAGGTTTATAAAAGAAGTGTATTTTAGCCAATATTTACTTAGTTAAGCATGCATTGTAGGTTTCTAAGGTATGTCAAGACCAAAGATACGAAAGACAAAAAAAAAAAATGACAAACACATTATGAAAAATAAACTAGATAAACTAAGACATTAGTAATATTTCATTTCAATGCTAAGAAGCGATACAAAGGATTGGATATATGACACCAATGTAGATTAACAACACAAAGTACATGTCTCCATGAGAAAACTTGATCATGGGGTACACGAGAGTGATGAGTGTCAAGACGATGATCACGAAGGCGATGTAAACCATGATGATGAAGTTCTTCCTTGTTTTTGATTTAAGATGAGATGAGATGAGAAGGAAGATGAAGTTTGAATGAGAGGTAGTTTTGTGAAAGTGGAAGATTTGAAAAATGAGGGTTTGGTGGAGTTGACGAGCGGAGGAAGATTTTACGGGGAAGGAGGAATTTTTGAGATTTGTGTTTTGTTTTATTATTAGAAAGATTTGATTTTTGGATTAAGTAAAAAATAAAAACACATGTTTATAAACCTAGACTATAGATGGAAAAGTAACACGTATGCAAGAAAAGTTTCCTAACGAAGCACGTGTAATACATGAGTATGTGAAAATATAGTCATATAAGTTCCTATGCAAGCATACTTATTCTAAGCTAATGTTATTTAAAAAAAAGAAAGTCATACCTCTAATGTAATTGTGAGTGTCTTCTACTTTTGACAAAAGAATGTCAATAGACAACTCCGGTTCCATTATGATCTAGATGGTAATTAAGATACCTTCTTAGGAAAGGTAATCTTGTTACCAAGGAATTCCTATGGCTTGATAAAAGTGAGCTTTAACTAAGCAAAATGACAAGAAAGGTTAGTGCAATTTAGTAAAATTAAGAAACAAAAAAAATATAATGTTGTCATCTAATCAACATCCTACAAAAGTGTTTTTAAGACATGGTGTTTATTTTTGTAAAAGACCTTCTTTGTAGTTTTCAATTATACACGGATGGTGTCAAGTTTTTAAGGTACAATATACTTTAAAAACTTGGTAACAATTGTGGAAAACTAGAAGGGGGATTGAATAGTTTTGCCAGTTAAAACTTGGTTTTAAACTATTTAGATTGACTTATGTCAATCTATTTAAACGTGTGTGTTGGATGTTGATAGACAAGCATATGAATAAATAAAACTAAGATGAAGAGTAAGAAGCACAAAACCACAACGCGAGTATTTATAGTGGTTCGGCTACAAGGACACCTTCCTTGCCCTACTCCACTCCCTGAGTCACCTACTCGAGAGTTCGTAATCACTACACAACACAAACTCCTTGTGGCGGAGAAGCCTTCACAACGTCGCCTACTCTTTATCCGGTACAAGGCTAGACACCGGGTTCTTCCACGAGGTAGAACCAAACCTATCACAACGTCGCCTACACTTTATCCGGTACAAGGCTAGATACCGAGTTCCATTACAAAGGAGGAACTACTACCCAACACTACACAACACCTATCCCAAAGGAGATCCACTCCTTATGACAACATCAACAAGGATATCAATATCCTTTGACCTAATACAAATCTATCTTGTACATCGACACACCATATCGAATGTACACCTTAGGCACCTTTCACTAATGTCTTTGACTCGACTTCTAGGCACCCTTCACTAATGCCTTTTGACTTGACTTCTAGGCACCCTTCACTAATGCCTTCAACACGGACTCTCGGCACCCTTCACTAATGCCTTTGACACGGATCTTTGGCACCTTTCACTAATGCCTTCAATATGACTCTTCGACACCTTTCACTAATGTCTTCGTCTTGACCCTTTAGACATCTTTCACCTATGTCTTCAACACAACACTTCTAATGAGAAAGGAAAGAACTATCAACAAGATACCATTAGTAGTCTTGATGATGACAAAGCTAGGTAACCCATGGACTTGAGCTTGCTCGACTTCAAGAAGTGGTGATCTCGCCTTTAAGAGGAACCTAGAGAATCACACAAACACAAAACTACATAGAAAGATCCTTGGATCCGAGGTTAGAGAGTTTACAACACTAAGAGAAAAATGTGTGAAAGGGTGAGTTACAATGAAGAAATGGCTCACTATTTATAGACAAAATATACTATTGTTCCACGGATCCCACGGATCCCTTACTTGAGGGATCCGTCCAGTGTAAACTGGGGGAACCGTGGGACGCTCCTCTTTGCCCATGGGTTATGGGTCATGGGTCATGGGTTATGGGTCATGGGTCCTAGACTTTGGACCATGGGTATCCAAGTAGATACAATGTATCTAGAAGATGCAATGCATCTAGTCCATGGGTTATGGGTTAGCTCCATGGGTCATGGATAATACCCATTATGACTTATGCATGATGTCATGCAATGGGTTATGGGTTATGGATTATGCTCCATGGTTATGGGTCAAGGAATTTGGGTTTTACCCAACTACATTCAATGTTTTTTATTCAATGGGTCAAATACTTAAACTTCTACCCATTATAATACATACCAAGTATGTATATATCTACCCAATATGTAAACACTAGTTGTTGTACATATGCATTACTAAATCATGAAAGCACTATTACTTGTTTAGTGTTTTATATGAAAATGTAAGTGTGTTAGTAAACTATTGGCTCAAACCATTTACGTATTTTATTTGTTTCGTTAAAATGATTTTACGTTTGTTATCGAAAAAATATTAGAAGATCGTAAAATATAAATAAACGTTTTTACGGCTTATTTGTATTAACACTTTAAAGCACACATCTTTATCTTCTATTATTTCCTTCCTTGTTGCAAACGTGTTACAAATAACTCACCAATTTGAAGGTTTTCCCCATGTACTCCATTCTAATTTGTGTCAACCTTTTATTACTCGCGCTCACAATGGTGGGAGTAGAGGTGACAATTTCTGACCAGACATGAAACCCGACCTGAAACCAACACGAAAATTAACAGGTTCGGGTTGAGTCTAAATAGATTTCGGTTCGGGTTTGGGTCGACCCATCTAACCTATTTATTAAACAAGTCAAGTTCGGGTTGGGAATAAATTAAGCGGTTCGACCCACTAACCCGTTTAAGATTTTTTTCTTAAATTAAAAATTATTAATATTTTATTATACGGGTGAAATGGGTTAAACGGGTCAAACCACAAACCCATTTAACCTATTTAACCCATTTATTGTGCAAACTTTAGTATATAAACGGGTTACATGGGTCAACACGAAACCCGTTTAACCTATTAACCCGTGTAACCTATTTAACCTGCCAACCTAAGTGTATACACGGGTTAAATGGGTCAGGTACGGGTTATGTGTAAACAAGTTAGGGTTGACATAGCTGATCTGATTATTTAAATCGGTCAGGTTCGGGTTAGGGTTTCTGACCCGCCAACTTGTCAACCCGAACCCGCCAACCCGAATTGATACCCCTAGGTGGGAGCATGATGATCTTCACCACTATCAAATTCATCAAAGTCATAACCATGCGTATTCGAATGCTCCGCCATATTAGCAGCCATGCTTGTAACAAGGTCAATGTGGACATCAAGTACAAACTTAAAACCTTTCATGTCCACCTGTGGCTCAGTTGAGGATATCTCATCTTGGTCAAAATCACATGCATCACTTTTATCCACATTATCTAGTTCCTGAGTGTCCCCTTCAACATGCTCTTCCCTCTCAACAACCTCTTCGTTCTCATCTTCATAATTAAACCCAAAAACAACATCCTTATTTGCTTGATCAATGTTTTCAAACACCACATATTCATTTCTTTGCTGAAGTTCATGTACCATGTCTGAATAGTCTTCTTCATCATCAACATCTTCATCAACAACATTGTCTTGTTGGAGCAAGTCATCATCTAGATCAATGAATGTTTGCATCTCAGCTTCTACAACACCACTAACATTTGCATTATGTATACCTCTCAGATATTGTTAGCTTGGCTACACTTATCCATTCGATTGTATGTCATTCAACATTCGTAAAACTCAACTTTGCTTGTTGAAGCTTGACTTTCATTCGAAAAGCCTCAACAACTTCATTGGAATCAAGCCATCCCAACAACAACATTTTCCCTTCCCTTTTTCCAGCAGGATTCTTCTATAATATTTCCTTAATAACCAATCCTTTACCTTTAGCCTCAATGTAAACCTCTATTTCTCTATATCTAGGAACATAGTTCAACAACTTAACCACATATTCCTCATACATTAAAGGTAACAATCCATCATCCAATGATTCACCAGGTATCCTAAAATGAGAGAATAAAATCATACCATCATTCATACCTAGGTCATTTAACAATGCATCATACTCATCAATCGAAAAAGGTCATAATCAACAAAATCATACCAATCCATAACTTGAAAATGATAAATCCTTCCTGGTGGTAAGGTAAATTCCACTGTGAATGATTTTAATCGTAAACAAGTTGTGGTATGATCCTGTGTAAAAAGAATAAACATCAACAAACACCCTAAGAACAAAAAATTATACTAATATCTATAAGTAAAACGTAAACTAATTTTTACTCATATTTTGCACGCTGTTAACATGATATTGAACTGAAAAATCATAACAATTCACAGGAACCAAACTTACCATAAACATTAGCTAGATCGGTGATCAGGGAACTTCGTGCGCTATTTTGCCCAAACGAACGACCCACCATTTTCAAGATCTTGTTGATTTTGGATCGTATTAAAGAACTTTAGGGAAGAAAATGAAAGTAAGTTTAGATCAAAATAAGGTTTAAGGGTTTATCAGGTTATGTGAAACTTGGCAAGTGGGTGAAGTACTAGGCGGGAAACGTGTAATGACGAGAATACCATCAGGGACATAATTGGCTGAGTCCAGTTAACGGGAGTACTAACGACCGTTAGCTCTCGGTGGCAATTGCACCCAACTTTAGCTCTCGGTGGCTAATATTTTTTTCTATCGATGTATTATTTGCAATTTTGGCAAACATTAAGGACGAAATTTGAAATTTACCCTTTAGTTTTTCCCTTAAATTTACAGGGCTTCGGATCGTACCATCATGGTGCCAAACAGTATTCCGACCACGTCCATGGCCACAACATCGTTCATTTCCGCGACTATTACCATGCCTATGACCACGTACCCTCACATTTGATATTGCGTTCACTTCAAACAATGCAGTAGAACGAGTGGGGCGTGCTTGATATTTTTCATCAAAAGTTCATTATTTTATTTTCATCAACAAGGATAACTGATATTAGTTCACGATAGTTTTGAAACCACGTTCTTAATATTGTTGTTGTAAAAGCATATTTGAAACATGAAAAGTAGAGATGATTTTCTCTAGCACGTCTTTGTCAATAACATTTTCTCCGCAAAATGTTAATTTAGATGTGATACTGAACATTGTGGAATTGTACTCTCTTACACCTTTAAAATCTTGAAACCTGAGGTGCATCCAATCATTGCGAGTTTTTGGACGAATTAGTTGCTTTTTACATATTCTAGTTTTCCTCTAATTACTCTATAAAATAAAAACTATCTTTGACATAAGAACTTGTCCTGGTCATAAGTACTTACCATGGAGTTCAGAGTGAATTAAACAATATCATCATACACATAGCAAATTAGTGAACTCTTGACTAGTTGACAAATCCAAAATAATGTACATGCTTGAGGCTACAATGGTTTAGAAAGTTATGTTAAATGTGCTAACTTGGCTAAAATGGCCATATCTAAAATCTTAACATCAAGAGTGACATCCTCCTTAACTATTCCATCAGTCCCATCAACACCAATAAGCTTTCCTGTTGCCCCGCGCTGAGCTCCACCGATTATCTTGATTTTATCAGACTTCTTTGGCGGCACAACTTCAATCTCATTGGGGCTGGCAGTGATAATCTCACCATTCCCACTCGCACCAAGAGCTACTCGGCATGCACCATCCTGAAAAGCAAGACAAGTCGTAAAACATGATAAGCGTTACACCCAAAAGCATGTAATCCCGAAGTTTTATGTCAATTAGATTCAAGTACTTAGTTGACATGTACATCATTGACTTGTATGTTTTTAAGTATTATCCAATTATAACAAAAGACCTGCTTAATTTCAGATAACCTTCGAATCGACGATTAGAACCTCCACTATAAGGAACAAGTGATTAATCAAGTTTTGAAAAAAAAAAAAAAAAAAAAAACTATTTGAGTTTTGCATTCAACTTTTTGGTAGTAAACAAATCAGTGTGTAGAAGAAGAAAGTAAATACCAGAAGCACTTCCCGGATGACACCAAGGGCATCATCATCCCCTGACCTGCGTACATTTACTAATATGTCTGGGAGGTACCATGGCTCATCATTATCTCCACCTATAATGCAAAGACCACCATTACCATCCACATTTTAAAACGAGATCTCAGTATGATTGAAAACATTTAATTCATTATCGTAGTTTCTTATTGTAGAAAAGTATAATGTGACATTTTCAAACTGATTTCAAAGTATTTAACACTGCATTGTGCAACTTAATCAAGAGCTCCTCAACACCGAGTAACTTTTCACAAGGTCACCCTTCATTCATAGCAACATTATGTTTAAGCCATAACAGCACCAGAAAAATTAAAAACTATTATCCATGGTGCGAGCATTTATGTTATTACTTTTCCCAATAAATCTCAACAACCCAATATATATGATTGAAACCCACCTGCGACAGGTGACATTATATCCAAGTCAACACCTCCAGGAGTCATTGGTTGGCCACCAGGAGTACCTGGTAAAAATGCTGAGCTTGGTGTCATGGGTGGCTGTCCACCAGGTGTAGATGGCAAGTAAGGGCTTGGAGCATTAGCTGAAGTGACATAAAAGTAAACATATATCTGTTAAACAAAATTATTCTTATAAGAATTCAAAATAATAGAGGATGTGTATTTCAGGTTACCATAGGCAGGGGTGTTGTCCCTCGGTGTGCCAGCTTCATTGTAACTCCCACCATGAGTGTTGGCCCATCCTGAATCAGGAGTTGGTGCTTCATATGCTCTTGAACGAGGACTTCCCGGCTGCAATATATTATGCAACATTAACCAATCACGTAGAGACTAAGATTATGTATGTACTCTGTAGTAACTCAAAGGTCAATGAAGAGTGCTCACCTGATATTGAGGAGTAGATCCCCAAGAGCTAGGGTTTCCATCTTCCCAAGAATCCCTAAAATTATAACATATAAATGTTGCGTAAGTACTACTAACCATCACATCAATGTTCTAACATTGGTATATAAGCTGTAACAGTTGTCATTAACTTTAAATGACAAATAATTGCCAACAAGTAATATTCACATAACTAACCACATAATTGGCAAACATGTACATCACCATTTGTTATGTTAACTTTCATTTTTTGAGATTAGAGCATTATATGTATTCCCTAATTTGAATGTCATTTATCATGTTAAAAGAAGGCTATAACCTTGGTGGACTCATTGGTGTGTATGGATTCCATGCTCTGTCACGCATAGGCGTCCTCATGCCATCATGAATAGGAGTCGCTGAGAAAACATTCAAATACATTAAACATGAAAAATAGACAATAAAAAGAGTGCACTTCATATAATTACGATATAAGCTCTGAAAAACCAACCTCCAGAATCTCTCATAGGCGTCATGTATGGATGAAGTGGGGTTCTTGAAGGATGCATAGGTGTCTCATTTCCAGAGCCATACCTATGTGCGTCACTGGAAAACGTACAACAGTTATTTAATTGTACAATTTAGCAGAAAAAAAAGGGCATAAATAGTGTGTCTGAATATACCGATATGGGGTTGTAGTAGCATTCACAATATCAGAGATGTGAGTGCGATCAACTGCAAAAAAGAACCAGGAATTATATACACGGCAATAACAGTAAGCATATAGCAAAGGTAGCAACCAAAACCCCTCCACATGAGAACGTGTCAATAATGGGTCATAGGGAATATAGAAGAAAGTAATACAGAATAGATAGTTGCGTAGTAATAAGTTATCTTAGGTTAAAGATGATGCAAGTCTTTGCGGATCTGGTGACAATTTTGTGCCGCATAAAATTACCCGTCTTGACTCCAAACCAAAATTGACCTGTTACTCAACCCACCCGGCCTCCCCACTCTTTGCATCACAGTAGGGGGGAAATGTTTACCTGTAACAACCTTCATCTGTGACTCCAGTTCAATCCGAACTGTTGTTCCACTGGCATCAACAACCCTGCCCTTGTATCCTTTCCATGGACCCAACCGAATTTTGATGGATGTTCCAGCTAAAGAATCTCTCCCTCTTCCTCCACCTCTGTGCCTCCCACCAGCTACATTGAATCACAAATGTTAATTAACGTACCCTACTGTCAAGAAGACTTATTAAATAGGTAAAGAATACTAAAAAAAAACTGATTCTCCACATACATGGTGGCGGGACCCCTCTAGCCGGAGATCTGCCAGGAGAATTAGGAAATCGAGAAGGAGTCCTAAGCTGGGCAACTGTAGATGCCAATGGATTGCCCTGCCCACGTACACGAGGAAAATGAATATTGAATATATGACAAGACAATCTTTGAGAAGAAAATAGGATGATATATACATACATTTCTATCACCGCTGGCACGAGAACCACCAACCAATATGCATGATTGAGATTTAGTACAGATAAATCCTGCATGCTCCAGATGGTGACGATCATATATGACCAAAATTCCTCTATATATATGCTCAACAGGCCCTTGTCGCCCCTATACAAGAAAAAATAAATCAAAATCAAAGTATATAAGAAAAGCCTTATTTTGAAAAATAAGAACAGTGCGGAACTTGCCTTGCATGGACCGTCAATGACTTTGACAACATCTTTCGCTGATACCGTGTTCTTATAACGATCCTGAGCAGATATTTTTCTATCAATCTTGTATTTAATGTCCCTTAACCTAACAAGTTGAACTTCTGCTCTATCTGCAACACCCTTCAAAACCTGTAGACAAGTGCTACATTAAGCAACGACAGTTTACTATGCAAACAGAGGTGGCATACATGGGTGATTTATGTAGAATAAATAACAGGTCTGAATGGTTTCGAACTATAATTTTACATATGAGTAAGGCGTCAAATATGATTTAGAAACTTGTACAATATGAATGACAATTATCTTTTGATAAACTAAGTAAGAAGGTTTTAAACAATAAAATACACTTTTTCCAACTACGGCACATTTGACATGTTTCCATTTTCAGCTAATCTTTTTATAATATACCCATTTGAGCATTTAGTCATAAGTAAACGGGTCAAATGCCCACCCCTACGGCTAGTTATTAAGTTAAAAAAACCAACCTGAAAGGCTTCATTGTCGACGCGTATGATTACACCGAAGTTTGAATTGCTGCACACATTCAATACATATAAGATAATGAGCTAAGGAAAGCAATAAAGAAAGAGAAACAGAAAGCAAATTAAAAAAAAAAAAAAAATGTGTTCTCGAGTTTTTATAGAGGAGAAGAAAAGGAATCGATATGCATATCTAAGTGATTTTCTTTCATAACTGGCATCCTAAATGTGGGAATGAGAGAAAGGAGAGAGTTTATAGAGTTTGTTCATTGACTAAACTACGCAACCTGAACTCGAGAACACAAGGTAATACTACTTTTTTTCTCTCTTTATCTCCAACACCAGAACATGACAAATACAACTATTTTCGGTTGTATCCCTTATTTTTCACTCATTTTCTGTACTCATTTGTTCTGCTCTCCAAATCAGAAAATAGATTTTGAATATACAGAGTTAAAGCTTACTCCAGTTGGACAAGATCATGCAGCTCAAAGTCCCCAATTTTGGTAATGCCAGATGTTACTTCAGAACTCTCAACAACATTGTCAGAGAATACACGTAGCTGGAATAGTATAATGTGCGTTAGCAAAAACTGTTATATGGCAGAAAAAATTACAACAGAGTGATATACGGATCACTTACCGCTTCTTTAGTAGTATCTGACACTATGTTAACCAGGTGCCCCTCAACTGAGATAACCATTCCAGTCACACCTTCTTGGGCACCAGATACAACTTTCACATGATTCCCTGGTTCAAAATACTTGCACAGCTCTCTTTCACTTACAGCGAGAGTTTTCTGCAAACCATGAAAACAATAAATAGATGTACTAATACATAACTAGAGGTGGCAATATGCGGTGGGTCAGACAACCCAGACCAGACCAGGTTCACTTGACCTTCAAACGCTTGGCCATTTTTACATTTCATGTAATTATTTAATTTGTTAATTATGGTGTGAAAAAAACCATATTAGTTCAGCATAATCTAACGCTCTCTTTAAAAAAAAAGCTTATAAGGCTGTAGGGATTAAAAACACAGTTGAGATGACGTACAACCCAAAACTAAACCCAGTGTGAATCTGGATCAAAAAAACTGGGTCAAAATAAGAAGTGTAGCAAATCTGGGTCAAAAAAACATCTGCTAAATGTAACAAATGCTCTATTTCCAGGATGTGACCAAATCTTAACTTGCAGCCTTCAAAAGAGCCCACTGGAAGATAGAAAATAAGAAGTGTAGCTGAATTTGATTAACTTACTGGAAGGTCAACTGCATTTGGTTTAATATGAACAGTGCTTTCCTCGACTTTCTCAACCCATCCCTTTAAATTCTTTAGGTCCCCCTTGATAATAATAACTCTGTCACCTTTCATAAAATGTCCTTTCTTTCTGTTTGCAAAGAGTGTTGAAAGACTTGCGATGTCACCATCCCCATCCTCATTAGGTTGTCGAAACTTTTCAAGCTCATCAAAACTTGGCTGTATATTCTGAGTTCTTATCGACTTAATGGATACAGTTTTATACAAGAACCCATCCTTGAACAGCATGCCATTTATATTTTCAAAGTAGTCACCGGTCATTGGGTCACGCCTACGCTCAACACGGATATGCATGTCCGTGGACATAGTGTAAACAAGAAAAGATGAATAATTTAATGCCTAGTAAATGAAGTATAACAAAATATTAGTACAAGAAATGAACCTACCTAGCTTCATCAACATTCATAAAACGCGGTGGAGGGTAAATGTCTTCTTCTTCTGAACTTCCCTACCTTCCTGAAATGGGACGAAGAACACTTTCAACAACGCCAACAACTTATTGGCTACTTCTACACGTCTTTGCAAGCATATAGTCGCTTAAATGTAAAGGCGGAACATTTCGAACCATTAACTTCTAAATTAGGTCGATTCAGGTCATCTTTAATATATAATGCGTCAAAGGGGTAAAGTCAAAACCTTGAGCTTAAAAGCAAACAGGTCAAAAGTAGCTCAAAGTTTATTTTAATCGCACAAACCTCTTAAACCAGTTAACTGGAAAAAAACTACAATTACAAGAATATCAAAATTTGCTAACATATCTGGCACACTTATTACTTACGGAAAAAGTTCAAAAATACGTGTTTGGGTCTAATCGAATACCAAAGAATTGCCCATTTTGACCGGATACTCAGCCCTCTTGTATCCTCTACTGATATGTACTCCGTATTGTGTTAGAGAATTTACAATCAACAAAAACCACTCGAGTGATTAAGTAATAAGAACTGACATTAAGCCTCGCACACATTGTTGTATTAAGAATAAGCTTACTTTTCTGTACCCAATTTAAATATCTAATGAGATGGACACTGAAAACAAATGGCTAATAGCCCAACAGGATGGAGCCATGGCCTAAAACCCTTGTGTTAAGTATTAGATACTTCGCTGCCTATTCTTTCTAGTCTCATTTTTATTATTATCTAAAATAAAGCTAAAATTAAAAATTAGAAAAAATTTGCAGATTAACAGTAAAAATATTAGATAGCTAGAGAAATCTGAAACTCCTATACATGGTAAATACAGCGAGGTACTGAAACTGAATACATAATAGACATACCAATTTGTTTGCCAAAACCTGTAAGTCAATCCTTGGAATTAACTTCACAGTGACTCTCTGTCTCACATTATCCATATCCACAACCTACAAGAGAAGAGGCTTCAGTTAACTTGACTAATCCCCATCAAGAAGAACCAAAAAATGCTATTACCTTTGCAAGGTCCCCTTTGTATGTTCCAATCTTCATTCTGACCCAAGTGTCCCTTGCGATATCAACTGCTTTGCTCTCAACTGACAGAACATCAGTCATTTCCTTTATAGGGACCAGCAAAATCTTGCTGCGAGTAAATATATTACGCATACCCTTGCAAGCCTGACAGAAGACGTACCTCTCATAAAATTTCTTGTCAATACAACCAACAGGTATGTTCATGTGATTCTAAAGACGTACCTCTCTGACATGGGCTTCTTTATGTGCTTCAATGTAGATATAGTTCTTCAAATGGTCAAGGGCAATGACAGACCTAATCTGCATCTCGGCAGCTTTATCAATGCACTTCTTCATTAGACAAGCAGCCACCTCTCTCTCGTGGCCAATCTAGCACATAAAGAAAAGAATAGATAATCAATGCATTAACTCGATCTCCATATGAAGATAATACAGGTGGCAAGACAGGCGTCATAAGAAACAAATTACAACAATTAGTGTTACGATGGGTGGTTTTAGTAGAGGAACTGGCTTCTAATGCAAACTTTCACCTTTTTATGAAAACGAACTGGATTTGTTTAACAATAAGTACGACAATGTTTTATCTAGTTACCACCTTTCACCATTTAATAGACTCAACGAGTATTGCGACCATCCGCCGCGTTGCGGCGGAGCTTTTTTTTTGACATTTTTATCTGGTAATTTATGTAACGAAAAAAAACGTTAAAAGTATATAAACTTCAACTTACATGTCTGGCACAACACTTTAGATATTGGCCTTTTATCGATCTGAATGCTGGCTACTAAAAAAAGTGTGGATGCTACCTTTTTTTTGACAAAGAAATACGGCTGATACCAACATCATCGCTGGACATGTTGCGACGTCATATATCAGCAATTCTGTCTTTGCTTCCAGTGCTGCAATTTTGTTACTGTCTTTAGTAACCTGGCAGGAAAGACATTGGTACAATATTAAACTCTTGCTGCTCGGATGTTGCTTTTCTAATAATTAGTGTTTCAAATATGGTTGGATAATGTATTAGACTCCTAGTGCTTCAGATTTTAATTTTTTTAAACACATATAGTATCTCTTCTTTTCGAAATAATATATTACCTAAAGTGAAAAGATTCATGCATTTACGTTATTCTGTTGAAGCTTCTTTGTGTCTAGTATTTATGAAACCCTTGTTTTACGCGTCTTCATAAAGTTGGCACAGCTTCCATCTGAAAATTAACAAACCAAATGGTTGAAAACGAATAGAAAAATTATAAGCAGGGAGAACATAAAGAGTAAGATCTGCTGATGCAGCATTCACAATTAGCTCGATAATGTGACACGCTGTCTTCAGACACAGAGAGCTACTCCGATGCGTAATCCATACCTGTGAGCTGAGAAACCGTGTCAATCAGACTCTGCACAGTGAAAAGCCTACGATGTCATTCATTTATAAATAAGCAGCTCATTTAGCGGAAAGAAAAAAAACGCACAATAATAAATTTCTGCCTTATGATATAAATAAAAAGCATTTAGCTGAAAAAATACGATTTGTAAGAAGGCAAGATGTATCCTCTAAATTAGGGCCAACGTTGTGTGTAATACTGGTAACTGATTTTTTTTTTAGAAATCAAAAACCGATCGACAGTTAAAAAATTATTCAACTGATGGGATGTATTGTGATCGTCATTTAAAGAACATAATACTTGATCATAAACATACTAATCATGTACCTTATATAACTCAATCCCAAACACCCCAAAGTCATTACACACTATTACTATTGTAGTCTAATAACCGCCACCAAGGTGGCCTAGTGATCGGTCTCATTGTCCTCACATAAGGTCTCAGGGGTTTAAACCTCATTAGGTACACATATTGAGTGTGGCCAGTGGTTACGGGCCGTGGAATTCCTATCCATCTCCGATGGATAAAAATCCATCTTTCTCTCTTTCGCTCAGGTTAGGCCAAGCATATCTGCACGGGCAACTTTAAGAAAAAATCTTCATAACAATCTAATTATTAAATAAATCTACCTGATTTATAATCGTAATCCACTAACTTACCTTCCGAAAACAATCGAATCCTGGACTTCCCCTCATCATTTAAAATGTCCACTTCAAGCTTCTCTTCCTTTGGAATCACAGCAGAATCATTTTTTAATTTCAAAGCTCGCTTCAGAATATACGTAACTGGAAAATCCTCTGATTTTTTGCGCGAATTCGAACAACATCTAACTATAATCTTCGATGGCTTACTGTACACAAAGTAAAAGAAATTAACCAAAATTATTAACAATTCTGCACAAATTTTATATAAATTAAATGAATAAGGAATAAAATTACCAGTGATTTATTAATAGTCGTGACTGAAGTTTGAGTATCCGCAGAAATTCCACAAATCCAAATACCCGACATGGCTGCAATCACACCCTCGGTCTGACTGCCAAGCCAAGATACTAATCCAGATATTGTCATCATCGCCTTTCTTATAAGGTATGATAAAGTAGCAATACCACTTATTTGCAAAACTAACATACCCGTTGATGTATCTTATAACAGTCGTAAGACACACAACTGCAATTAGCCAGTGATCACAGATCAGACTCAGTTCTGCATATGCAACACATAAACAAAAAACCATTGTTGGCTGCAACCAAAAGGTATAACCCGGTTACCCCGCCAAAATAGTGAAAAACACCATTCTTGGCTGCAGCCCTAGGCCGGGCCAGGTTACCCCACCAAGATAGTGTCAAAGCCTTTTATAATTAATATGACCATCATTAAAACATGTGTAACATAGCGCCAGATAGAAGGAATTCCAAACCTGCCATGGCTGCAAACCAAGAAAATCGCAACGGTTTGCCGCTTCAAGATACAGGTACTCCTTTACCCATTATCCAGTAGCCTTTCCAATCTCATAGAAACCAATCCACATAAAAAGCAACATGGCAGGCCCGAATGTAAACATGCTGAAAATGAACAATACAACTCATAAATGATACAAACAAATATTGATTCCGACAAATGAAAACATAAAACCTAAAAGCCCTAATTTTTCTTATATAAATCGGATATTTAACTTCATAACTGGGTTTCACAATTAACCTAAATTCAATAGTCATGTAATCGTCGGTTTTAGATCGACACCAACTTCTGGTTGAGAATTATATATATAATAAATAAAAACATACTGCAATTATTTTATTTGATAGAGAAAAAAAAACTGCATATACATACCTTTGGTTGAACACGGATCAAGCATAAAAAAAAACAATCCTCCCGGCACCAAAATCCCCCAAAATAGAAACCCCAAACGTTATATTTTCCTCGGCCAAAGATCAAACAATAGGCTGGTGGATTCGGATAAGAAAATGAGAGAGAGGCGGTTTGATGTATCTGGGGAATTCCAGATGATATTAAAAAAAAAAAATTGGGCCGGACTTCGTTTAATTTCTTGGGCCTGGACAACAGCACTGGGCTGAGTGAAGAAGGCGGGAATCAAAAGACGCTACTAATCGACGTCGTTTTAAATTGTTTTTAATATATATAGTAATGTGATGTCGGTTATACATTAAACGGTAAAAAAAAAATTCTGGATTCTTTTAGATGCTTGTAAAAAAGTGCGATGAGTTAAATAATTGCTCTTCCTAGTATGGGGCGCAATGGGACAGGCCTATTATGGGTCAGAAAAGTCTGAGCTGGGTTGACCTGCATACACATCTTTTTGAAAAGTTGTGTAAATATATGATGTGTCGATTATTATTTCATAAACAATGACAAATAACAGTAACCATATAAATACTTGTGAAAAGAAACATATGATGAGGTTGTAAGGGACTTGGGCATCTTTCATTGCTTAACCAAACCGAGTCTTTAGTTGCGATTTTTACAAGACCGTTTGAGTTTTAAAAAAATTACCAAATTGACCCACCTAAGTAAAGATACCATTAATGATAGAAAGAGAAAAGAACTCATGGCATACCGCACATTTCACCATCCACAACTTTGGATCACGAACGGATGGCAACAGAGTCATTGCTCCACCTCACCGGTCATCATCATAATCTTCATCATCATCAACATAATCAACCGATTCTACCATATCTCTCCCGAATTTCTCTCAAGAGCTTCGACATCTTCCTGCTCATCTTCACGTAAGCAAATTACGATGACGCACCCGCTTGCATCTTCAACATCGTGTTGATCATCTCTCTCATTCACTATGAAAACCGTGCAAAAAAAGAAAGAAAACCTTATTAGCAAAATTAAAAGAAATTCAAAGTTTTATAAGATATAATGAATACATTACAGCTTGCAATAGTTCAAAGGTCAAGTGAAGAGTGCCAATGTACATTATCACATAGACCAACTTTTAGAAACACGAGCTTCACCATGAAGAATTCACAAAGAATGCGAAAATATGATAATTGCAGCATTTCACACACATAATAGAATCACTGGCTGAATTTAAACTTATTCTTTGTGGTATATATACACGATGCTAAATATAACGTTCAAATTATAAAGTAACCATGATAAGCTAAATATATGATGAACTTTCGTTGTAACCTAGCGTTATTAAGAGCCAGAGGAAAAATATTAAACATCGACACAGGGTTATGAATTAATATTCTATTGTTTATGTCTCTCACCTACTAACCTTCAATATATACATTATCCTGCATAAATCAAGTGTATTGTAACACTGCACCATAGATTATTTTAGTCGGAAACAATCGCGTTAGACATACTTCTAAATAAATAAAGGGTATTTATATCATTGTTAGACGTTAATTGCATAAGTCTTGTTGGACAAGGTTCAATTTGTAACAAACAAAAGCTTAAGGGCTGAACATGTTAGTTTGATAGTTAATAACCGTTATTGGTAGTTATTGGTAGTTATTGGTAGTTACATCTGTTGGTGAAGGGACATGATGGTTCGTATGAACCTCTATATAAACAGATGTATATGTAACGTTTTATAGTGTGTCTTAATAACAATGTAACAGATTTATGTTGTTTATAATATAGAATCATTCTTGTCAATCTTGTTTGATATATATATATATATCGATCCTGGAAAGTATAGAACCTGTGAAATACGAACAATCATGTCATAAGATCTAACTATGCAGATCTTATGCATAATGCACAAGTCCAGGCATAAGATCTAACTAATATACTTTCCGTTCATAAGGAAAACCAAGTCTAGATTAATATCATGTCATGCCCAACGCAAATGCAGAAACTAATTGTAACCAACAATTCGCTCACAATTTGACATCTATCTAATCAGCAAACATTAGCTAAAGTAAAACTTACTTTGACAGCTAATGGAATCAATTTGCTTAACATATGTACTTCAAACAGTACTATTAATCGGCAAACACGCTAAAGAGATGCAAAAGAACAATAAATAGATACGGAAAATATATATTTACTTCAAATAAGCCAAACAGACAATAACAATAAATAAATACCAAAAAAAAGCTAACCGGGTTCGGCGTCCTCCTCCTCCTCGCCTTCTTCTTCCGATTCGCTTACGAGCCTCGGCCTCAAAAATTCTTTGTCGCGATTCGCACGTCTCCGCCACGTCCGCCACCTTGTAATCCTCATCATCGCCATCCTCCTCCTCCTCATCATCATCATCGCCTTCCAGTACCGCATCATCTATAATTCGGACCTCCGCTCTCACCACCGACCTGGGCGGTAATTGTCGTCGTCTTCGCCAATGGCTTCATCTTGATCTTCGACCTCACGTCGTCGTCATACTCGTCAGCCGTCGAGGCATAGTTTAGGGTTGTGAGAATTGAAGCGATTGATTTGTGATTTCAAAATGTGAAACCCTAGGGATAGTTTGGTTTGGATGAGTTAGTATATGTGTGTTTTTGAATGGAGCCGACCTTTTATAGTGTTCGGTTTTGTTGGTATTTCCACTTTACACCCTTTTATTTATTAGTATTAATGAACCGACCTTTTATTTCTACTTTACACCTTCTTTTATTATTGTTATCATTTTTGGTCAAGTTAAATTTATCTATACTACTATAAAGCATTTAAGTTGTGGCCTACGAAATTAAGATAAGGAGCTTCAATCATTAAGTGATATGTCACTTCTCTAACTAAAAAGTAAAAAAAAGAATTTAACAAACTAAAATAAGGACTTAATAATGAGTGACACATGTCACTTTTAACTAATTAATCATCTTTATTTTTAAATTTAAATATCTTTAATTCGTTTAATTTTTTATGATCTAATTTCACCATATTTTTAAAATTTTTGTGCTCTTTAATTCAACATCCATTTTGATATATTTTTATGAGTTTTGTTTTTACATTTTTAATAGGTTTATTTTATTTTGATTCAAAATTTTATAACTTTAACCTTTATTTCAATCAATACAAACTTTATTTATCAAAATCATTTACTTTTAGGAAATTGTTTGACGGGTAAGAGATTGTGAAGGTCTTTTTATATGCGGAAATAATGATGTCACGGAAAGATCTTTAAAACCCAAACAAACACATACAACTAACACATATACATTTGTGGTGTTGTGAAATGAATTCATCGAAATAGAGGAATTCGAGGAGAGTTGGTTAAGAATTCATTTACTATATTTATATATAACTATATTTATCATGCACAATGCATGTGGATCCAACTAGTATTTATAAATGTTTCAAAATCTCTTATCTTATGCAAGAGATTTTCAAAGAATTAATTTCATATATCTATCTACTTTTATGAATAAATTTATATATACTTAAATTGCAATTATTAAATGCATAATGTATAATATTTTTAATGCATATTTGGGTATATATGAAATTATCAAATTTTGAAATGAGAGATGTGAAATATGGAGTACCGAAGGTTACTCAGTGTATCACTGAAAATCTAGACTCCGAGAAATACTCTTAAAAGTATTTTGGACACTCACTAAATTTTATACACTTCCCTCAAATGCTCATTCGTATAGAATTTTATACAATAATTCTATACCACTCTATTTTTCTTTACAAAAGCCTCACCACTAACTCTTTCATACAAACAAGTGTGTTTGTTGAATATTGGATGATCGAGTGAAACTGAGGTCCTTCTCCTTCTATAGCAAAAGCACCTTACATGCCTGTGTTAAATGAGGAGTTGGTGGCCACTTTTCTTGACAAATACAAGAATTAAACTTGCAATTGAGTCAACACCCAAATAGTTGGGTTATCCCCCATCCATCCTAGTTGTGAGCTATGCACCTCAATGTTTGACTTAACAAATTTCATGGAATATAAGCCACACAATTGTATGCATGAAACGTGTAGATCTCATAACTACACCGTCCAACAGTTGATTATTTTTTTCAGCAACAAGGAAAACTGATATTAGTTCATGATATTTTTGAAACCACGTTCTCATTATTGTTGCTGTAAAAGCATATTCGAGGCATGAAAAGTAGAGAAAATTTTCTCTAGCATGTCTTCGTCAGTAACCTTTCTCGACATAATGTTAATACATATGTGATACTCAACATTGTGGAATTGTACTCTCTTACACCTTTAAAATCTTGCAACCTGATGTTCATCCAATTATAGGAGTTTTTGGAAGAATTAGTTGCTTTTGACATATTCTAGTTTTCCTTTAATTACTCTATAAAATAAAAAAAGCATGTCACATCAAAACTTACTTGCCCTGGTCATAAATACTTACCATGGAATTCAAAGTGAATTAAACAATGTCTATCATACACATAGCGAAATTAGTGAACTCTCGACTAGTTGACAAATCCAAAATAATGTACATTCTTGAGGCTACAACGGTTTAGAAAGTTATGATAAATGTGCTAACTTGGCTAAAATGGCCATATCTAAAATCTTAACATCAAGAGTGGCATCCTCCTTAACTATTCCATTAGTCCCATCAACACCAATAAGCTTTCTTGTTGCCCCACGCTAGGCTCCACCCATTATCTTGATTTTATCAGAATTCTTTGGCCGCACAACTTCAATCTCATTGGGGCTGGCAGTGATAATCCCACCGTTCCAACTAGCACCAAGAGCTACTCGACATGCACCATCCTAAAAAACAAGATAATTCATAAAACATGGTAAGTGTTTCACCCAAAAGCTTGTTGTAATCCCAAAGTTTTATGTCAATTAGATTCAAGTACTTAGTTGACATGTACATCATTAACTTGTATGTTTTTAAGTATTATCCATATATAACAAAAGACCTTCGTAGTTTCGAATAACCTTGGAATCGACGGTTAGATCCTCCATGATAAGGAACGAGTGATTAATCAAGTTTTGAAAAAAAAAAAAAAAACTATTATTTGAGTTTTGCTTTCAACTGTTTGGTAGTGAGTAGATCAGTGTGTAGAAGAAGAAAGTAAATACCATAAGCACTTCTCGGATGACACCAACGGCAACGTCATCACCTGACCTGCGTACATTTACTAATATGTCTCGGAAGAACCATGGCCCATCATTATCTAAACCTACAATTCAAAGACCACCATACCATCCACATTCTAAAAAGATATCTCAGTTGGATTGAAAACATGCATTTAATTCATTATCGTAGAAAAGTGTACTACAATGTGGCATTTTCAAACTGATTTCAAAGAATTATTGTGCAACTTAAAATCAAGAGTTCCTCAACAACAAGTAATTTTTCACCACAAGATCACCCTTCATTCATACCAAAATTATATTTAAGCCATAATAGCACTGCCCATCCAGAAATTTTAAAAACTAATATCCATGGTGTGAGCATTGATGTTACTACTTTTCTTAATAAATCTCAACAACACAATATATATGATTTAAACCCACCTATGTCAGGTGACATTATATCCAAGCCAGCACCTCCAGGAGTCGTTGGTTGGCCACCAGGAGTACCCCGATAAAAATTTTGAACTTGGTATCATGGGTGGCTGTGATGGCAAGTAAGGGCTTGGAGCATTAGCTGAAATGACATAAAAGTAGACATATTTATATATGCATATATCAGTTAAACGAAATTATTCTTATAATAATTCAAAATAATACAGGATGTGTATTTCAGGTTACCATAGGCAGGGGTGTTGTCCTTTGGTGCGCCAGCTTCACTATAACTCCTACTAGGAGTGTCGGCCCATCCTGAACCAGGAGTTGGTGCTTCATATGCTCTTGAACGAGGACTCCCCGGCTGTAATATATTATGCGACATTAACTAATCACGTAGAGACTAAGATTATGTCTGTACTCTGTAGTAACTCAAAGGTCAATGAAGATTGCTTACCTGATATTGAGGACTAGATTCCCAAGAACTAGGGTTTCCATCTTCTCAAGAATCCTTAAATTTATAACATATGAGGCTTTACGAACCCGTGCGATGCACACAGGTTCATCTAATTGTTCATCACATAATATTTTTGTAAATTGTTGAGTTGTTAGTATTATGGTGAGGCTCAAATATATAACTCTGGCTGCCTCGGGAGAATTTTTTGATTGTTGGAAGAATTATGCTAGACCCGTGCGATGCACGAATCTTGTTCTTAACTCGTGCTGTTACATATTTCATATAAACTTATGTGATTAATTTAAGAAAATGAGAAGACGCGCCTTTATTGTTATCATTTAAAACTTGCATATGTTAAACTATGCCTTATAAATGCATGTCATAATTCCGCAAGATTAATACATTCAGATCCGTGCGATGCACACATGTTGCATCTAATTGCTCATTGCGTAATTAGTGGCACTAATTTGGGTTATGTCTAAAACTCAACCTTTTGGGTGATGAACGGATTTTGTTGTTGAATAAATTACTAAATTGTAATGTTGTTCACACAATTTTTGGTACCATGGCATGCAAATTGCCGATGCCAGATTTTCTCCACCTAGGACTGGGGCGGCAAAAATGCAATGATGCCCATTACAGTTAAAAGCATAAGGTCGAGTACGAACGCCAATATCATGTGATACACACAACATATTTGTAATGTAAATGATATCCCAGTTTTAATTACTGACTTTACGTGGGCTCAATCCTAGTTTTGACCCGTGCGTTGCACTGTTTTTTTTGGATAAACTACTGAACGCTTTCTTATGTCTTAAACTTTATTTTCTAAATTTGCTATTATTTATAAATGGGTTCGAGCAAAAATTATGTACTTTTTCCTTTATACTAATTATTCAAGGTGTTAATTGAAAGAAAAATATTTATTTGTATCTTTCTCATATGAGTAGACCCTAATCAGAAAGCTTCAAATGCAATTAAGGCCACATGATTGCAATCTATAAAACAACACTGTTAAGTGCAAAACAAATTGGTATCCCTACCGCATGACAGTGCAATGTAATACATTACTGATACAAATAACATGGATTTTGTTTACAATATTATAAATAAAACGAAATTGTTACTCATATAGATGCTTTGTTAGGCTTGCCTAGAGATATCAAGAGACATTTTAAATGTCATTTCTCGTCTCAATTATAAGTCATTTTTGATTTTTCAAAGTCTTTTCTTTCGATTTGACCTTAATTATTTTTTCGTATTATATAATACTTGATGAAAAGTATAACAATAAAATGCATTTAAATCACATATCTATTTATATATTTTACATCAAGATTATATAACGCTAAAGAAATAATTAAAGTCAATTTGAAATAAAACGACTTTGGAAAAATCAAAATGACTTATAATTGGATTTGACAGATAGAATAATTATAATAAATGTAGTTAATTACAAAAGCAACTCACACAAAATAACCGTTTGCGTTTTTTATAAGTTGATATTCAGTAGCATTGAGGTATGAATTTATGGGTTGTTATAACGAATTTATGTTTCATGACTAATTGACACTTGAACCATGCAGCGTAACAGTCACCTCAAAGTTAAAATGGTTGGAGTCAATTCAACATTAGTCTCTTTGATATAGAGAGAGTCCTCTCATTTTAATGGGCTTGATCAAATAGTAATTCTAATGTAACTAACTTGATACAATGTTTCTCAACTATTTATAATGGTCTATAATGTTTTACAAAATAAATCAACAACTTTGCGGAGAACCAAAAAAAACCAACTTGATACAACCTCCAAATAACACAACTTGATCAATATATACCCGTAAAAAGTAACAAAATAAAATAATGTAATTCTAAACTAAATTATTTATAGTGGTTTATAATTTTTTATAACAATATAATCAACAATATCCTTTTTTCTACATTCCCTGTATGCTGTAACTCATGCTTTGCCCAGTTGTGGCTGTTCTTTTTAACCTACGACTTGTAACTTGAAAGACTCCAACATTAATTTTTAAATTATTTCCAAGCAATGTAATCACTAAGTTGACCTATATGGTTATACAATGACCGCATCTTATTACTCGGCCCAACAATGTGACAGCCCAAATCCAATATTGACGAAACTTGCAACATTCATATGTATTTGAAATTTATAATAAAAAATAGTCCCCCTAAAAAATACTACCTTTATTCTTGCAAGTTAAAACCTTGCACTTTTTTTAACCAAGCCCATGGGTTATACCCATATTGAACCCGGTTGTAATCAAACCCACAGGTTATACCCGCTTACCCTTTCCAACCCTAATCTCATCACTTAGAGCTTCGGGTATGGGCTGCATGGCAGCCTCGCCATAGCTAGCCACCACACCAGTTGAGCTTGTTGTAGCTCGCCATTTTGTTGCTACTCGTCTGCACGACGAAGCAAATAAACGTCCTTTTTGTCCTTGTTTGTTAGATTTGATATGTTAAGCATTGAGTAAAAAAAAGAAAATTGGTAGTGGTGGGCCTCAAATGAGTAAGTTGAAGTTAGTTGTGATAAAGTGGGTTGTAAATGGAGGTCTGTTAAAGTAATGTGGCAAGTGGTGAGCCCCAAATGTGGAGTTTTGGTGTATCACCACACCTGAAGCTCTTAGTAGAGGTGGCAAAACGGGCGGGCATGGTCTACGAGCCAAACGGGCGCGAGCTAAACGGGCACGAGCAAAACGAGCTCATGTTATACGAATCGCTTTTAAAAGGACCCAAAACGACGAATTAAAGTCCTCGGTAACACCTCATTTATATTTAAAAAATTAAATATAAGTTTTTCTTGAAAAATAATCTAATATTCGAGAAAAACATCTGCTCATTACGCCCATTTAACTTAAAATGGGCAATACATCCCATTTAAAAAATGGTCCAAATATGACCAAATCTTTTAAAATTTGTTCTTTTTTTTTTTTTTTTTTTTTTTTAACCAAATTGCCACCTATAGCTCTTGAGATTGGTGATCATAACAAAGATTTCTTCATCGTCGCCACCGCCACCGCCACATCAAGATCTCATTTTCCCACAACTAACCACAACAAACCCTCCTCACTCATAACAAACCTCAACCTCTTCATTTGGCCCCACCACTACCACTTTATTTTTTTATTCAATTTTCACTTCCAAATAAAACTAAATAAATTCATTTCATTCAAATTAAAAATACAATACATAAAAAAAAAAAAACACTTACTAATAAAACGATAAAAAAAAAACGACACGGTAAAAAAAACAACACACGGTAAAAAAAAACGACACGGTAAAAAAAAAATACAACACACGAGTAAAAATACTAGTCGTCCATGATTTGATGATATTTGTTGACTAGACGATCCGCTTTTGCGGATGATTTCGCTTTAACCCGGCCGAGTTGGTACTGGATCTATCATGAGAAAATCCATCTCGATCTTCTTGCCACGCTTTTTTCTTCTCCGCCCGCCTCGTAACAAGCCCTTTGAGCATCGGCTTTTGAGCATATATTTGGATATATGTCCGAAAACTACTCGTTGACTTCCACCGGAGCTTGCGGTATTGAGCGTTGAAGTCGACTTACTTTCACGGCTCGTTTGCATACATCTCTTTCGTGCCGAGGTCGTTTGTCCGC
This sequence comes from Chrysanthemum lavandulifolium, assembly GCA_022545495.1. NCBI lineage: Eukaryota > Viridiplantae > Streptophyta > Magnoliopsida > Asterales > Asteraceae > Chrysanthemum > Chrysanthemum lavandulifolium. Next base: position 46,438,350 of record CM040243.1, read on the forward strand.
CCGAATATATCCTCGAGACATGTAACGTCAATAGGATCTTTTGATCCCACTGGATAATTTTTCAAAACATCCCAACATTTTCATACAAAATTCCTCCCACCAAAACGTCGCGTAAAGCTAACTTTGGCATTCTTGACATGATCTTGGTCATTTTCACCACTTCGACGTCAAGATGTTTGTAAATAGCGTTGAACTTCGGCAATCATCGTTAATCCTTGTCCATTTACCGCTTATCATGTTCTTGCCACGCCGGTCCCGGTTGTCCGAGAATTGAACATTTCGAGAATGTCGTTCAAAAGTGCTCCTCCGGACGGTCATTGCCCATATCTTTATCTTGGGAAATTTCTATCCAACATCTGCAAGAATATTTCTTCGCATTTGGTCCACTTCCTCCTGCTCACTTGTGCTATGACTTCAACATCTTCGTCATCGTCCCCGTCCAAATCATGCAGCTTTTTTGCCTTGATTTTTGCCGCTTTTGCCGGTTCACGTGCTTTTGGAACTTTGAATTGTGAACCGGTCGGTTGTGATTCCATTGGGGCAACCGTGGAGACCGGACGGGTTAAAAGCGTGGAGATTGTAACGGGTTAAAGAACTGCGGTGATGGAAATCGGTTGGGGTAATTTGAAACCTTGTTGAAACCGATATTGTTGGTTAAGCATTATTTCTTGTGGAGACGGGTTGGAATTGGTCGAAGAAGGGTAGACGGGTTTCAAGAACCCCGTATTGTTGTGCGCTTGAGTTAAGTAGATTTGCAAGATCCTCCGTCATGTGAGTTTTGAGACATTGTGTAAAATGATATTGTTGGTTAAGAAAGATTTGTTATGTATTTTGGGTTTGAAGATGTGTAAAATGAAGAAGATGATGATAGTTTATATAGGAGTGGTGGGTTTAAAAAAAAAAGTTAATTTAAAAAAAAAAAAAAAAAAAAAGTATACGTTTGAAAAATGTTTACGTTATAACGTAAACTTTGCTTTGTGTCAAGAGTTTGCACCTCGTCGTCCCCACGATTTGGTATCCGACGAGCCACGACAAAGGAGGCCGGTGTGGCGACGAGCGACGGCGAGCTCCACGGTGGCGACGAGCCAGACGGCGAGCTCCACACCTAGCACTCTTAGCCACCATGTCACGATCCTCAAATTGCGAATCCTACGATCAAGAATTGCAGCGTAACCTTTGAATCTTTTAGTATGTATGATGATAAATGTTGCGTAAGTACTACTAACCATCACATCAATGTTCTAACATTGGTATATACAAGTCATTAAGCTGTAAAAGCTGTCATTAACTTTAACTGACAGATAATGCCAACAACTCAACAAGTAATGTACATAACTAACTACATAATTGGCAAACATGTACATCACCATTTGTTATGTTGACTTTTGTTTTTTGACATCAGAGAATTACATGTATTCTCTAGTTTGAATGTCATTTATCATGTTGAAAGAAGGCTGTATAACCTTGGTGGACTCATTGGTGTGTATGGATTCCATGCTCTGTCACGCATAGGCGTCCTCATGCCATCATGAATAGGAGTCGCTGAGAAAACATTCAAATACATTAAACATGAAAAATAGACAATAAAAAGAGTGCACTCCATATAATTACGATATAAGCTCTGAAAAACCAACCTCCAGAATCTCTCATAGGCGCCAAGTATGGATGAAGTGGGGTTCTTGAAGGATGCATAGGTGTCTCAATTCCAGAGCCATACCTATGTGTGTCACTGGAAAACGTACAACAGTTATTTAATTGTACAATTTAGCAGAAAAAAAAGGGCATAAATAGTTTGTCTGAATATACCGATATGGGGTTGTAGTAGCATTCACAATATCAGAGATGTGAGTGCGATCAACTGCAAAAAGGAACCAGGAATTATATACACGGCAATAACAGTAAGCAAATAGCAAAGGTAGCAACCAAAACCCCTTCACATGAGAACGTGTCAATAATGGGTCATAGGGAATATAGAAGAAAGTAATACAGAATAGTTAGTTAATAAGTTATCTTAGGTTAAAAATTGTGCAAGTCTTTGCGGGTCTGGTGACAATTTTGTGCCACATAAAATTACCTGTCTTGACTCCAAACCAAAATTGACCTGTTAACCCACCCTCGCCACCCTTTGCATCACAGTAGAGAAAAAAAAAATGCTTACCTGTAACGACCTTCATCTGCGACTCCAGTTCAATCCGAACTGTTGTTCCACTGGCATCAACAACCCGGCCCTTGTATCCTTTCCATGGACCCAACCGAATGTTGATGGATGCTCCAGCTAAAGAATCTCTCCCTCTTCCTGCACCTCTGTGCCTCCCACCAGCTACATTGAATCACAAATGTCAATTACTGTACCCTACTGTCAAGAAAACATTATTAAATAGGTCAAAATTACTAAAAAAAAAACTGATGCTCAACATACATGGTGGTGGGACCCCCGGAGATCTGCCAGGAAAAAATCGAGAAGGAGGCCTAAGCTGGGCAACTGTAGATGCCAATGGATTGCCCTGCACACGTACATCAGACAAGTGAATATTGAATAAAATATAGTATAATGACAGGACAATCTTTGAAAAGAAATAGGATTAAATATACATACATTTCTATCACCATTGGCACGAGAACCACCAACCAGTATGCATGACTGAGATTTAGTACAGATAAATCCTGCATGCTCTAGATGGTGACGATCGTATATGACCAAAATTCCTCTATATATATGCTCAACAGGCCCTTGTCGCCCCTATACAAGAAAAATAAATCAAAATCAAAGTATATAAGAAAAACCTTATTTTGAAAAATAAGAACACCATGGAACTTGCCTTGCATGGACCATCAATGACTTTGACAACATCTTTCGCTGATACCGTGTTCTTATAACGATCCTGAGCAGATACTTTTCTGTCAATCTTGTATTTAATGTCTCTTAACCTAACAAGTTGAACTTCTGCTCTATCTGCAACACCCTTCAAAACCTGTAAACAAGTGCTACATTAAGCAACCACAGTTTTTTACTATGCAAACAGAGGTGGCATAAATGGGTGATTCATGTGGAATAAATAACAGGTCTGCATGGTTTCAAGCTAAAATTTTACATATAAGTAAGGCGTCAAATATGATTAAGAAACTTGTACAATATGAATAACGATAATCTTTTGATAAACTAAGTAAAAAGGTTTTAAACGTTAAAATACACTTTTGCCAACTACGACGCATTTGACATGTTCCCATTTTCAGCTAACCTTTTTATAATTTACCCATTTGAGCAGTTAGTCATGAGTAAACGGGTCAAGTGCCCACCCCTAACAGCTAGTTATTAAGCTAACAAAACCAACCTGAAAGGCTTCATTGTCGACGCGTATGATTACACCGAAGTTTGAATTGCTGCACACATACAATACATATAAGATACTGAGCTAAGGAAAGCAATAAGCTTATACTCTGATAAGTCTACGATAGAGAGAAAGGGAAACAGAAAGAAAATTTTAAAAAGAAAAAATGTGTTCCCGAGTTTTTATAGAAGAGAAGAAAAAGGAATCGATATGCATAAGTGATTATAAATATACAGAGTTAAAGCTTACTCCAGTTGGACAAGATCATGCAGCTCAAAGTCCCCAATTTTGGTAATGCCAGATGTTACTTCAGAACTCTCAACAACTTTGTCAGAGAATACACGTAGCTGGAATAGCATAATGTTCGTTAGCAACAAACTGTTATGTGGCAGAAAAAAATTACAACGGAGTGATTATGTATCACTTACCGCTTCTTTAGTAGTATCTGAGACTATGTTAACCAGGTGCCCCTCAACTGAGATAACCATTCCAGTCACACCTTCTTGGGCACCAGATACAACTTTCACATGATTCCCTGGTTCAAAATACTTGCACAGCTCTCTTTCGCTTACAGCAAGAGTTTTCTGCAATCCATGAAAACAATAAATAGATGTACTAATACATAACTAGAGGTGGCCATATGGGATGTGTCGGACACCCCAGACCAGACCAGTTTGACTTGACCTACAATCGCTTGTCCATTTTTACATTTCATGTAATTTATTAATGTGTTAATTATGGTGTGAAAAAAACAATATTAGTTCAGCATAATCAAACGTTCTCTATAAAAAAAAGTTTATAAGGCTGTAGGGATTAAAAACACAGTTTGGGTAACTTTAAACCACCCATTTGACCCTTTAAGCAATCATGTTTAGTTGACCCATTTGAGATGATGTACAACCCAAAACTAAACCCAGTGTGAATCTGGGTCAAATTTGCATCTGCTAAATGTGACAAATGCTCTATTTCCAGGATGAGACCAAATCTTAACTTGCAGCCGTCAATAGAGCACCACTGGAAGATAGAAAATAAGAAGTGTAGCTGAATTTGATTAACTTACCAGAAGGTCAGGTGCATTTGGTTTAATATGAACAGTGCTTTCCTCGACTTTCTCTACGCATCCCTTTAAATTCTTTAGGTCCCCCTTGATAATAATAACTCTGTCACCTTTCATAAAATGTCCTTTCTTTCTGTTTGCAAAGAGCGTCGAAAGACTTGCGATGTCACCATCCCCATCCTCATTAGGTTGTCGAAACTTTTCAAGCTCATCAAAACTTGGTTGTATATTCTGAGTTCTTATCGACTTAATGGATACAGTTTTATACAAGAACCCATCCTTGAACAGCATGCCATTTATATTTTCAAAGTAGTCACCGGTCATTGGGTCGCGCCTACGCTCAACACGGATATGCATGTTCCTGGACATATAGTGTAAACAAGAAAACATGAATAATTTAATGCCTAGTAAATGAAGTGTAACAAAATATTAGTACATGAAATGAACCTACCTAGCTTCATCAACATTCATAAAACGCGGTGGAGGGGTAAATGTCTTCTTCTTCTGAACTTCCCTACCTTCCTGAAATGGGACGAAAAAACACTTTCAACAATGCTCAACAACTTATTGGCTACTTCTACACGTCTTTGCAAGCATATAGTCGCTTAAATGTAAAGGCGGAACATTTCGAACCATTAACTTCTAAATTAGGTCGATTCAGGTCATCTTTAATATATAATGCGTCAAAGGGGTAAAGTCAAAACCTTGAGCTTAAAAGCAAACAGGCCAAAAGTAGCTCAAAATATATTTTAATCGCACAAACCTCTTAAACCAGTTAACTTGAAATAAACTACAAACACAAGAATATCAAACTTTGCTAACATATCTGACACACTTATTACTTACGGAAAAAGTTCAAAAAATACGTGTTTCGGGTCGACAGAATACCAAAGAATTGCCCATTTTGACCGGATACCCAGCCCTCTTGTAACATGAAGGAGCCATGTCCTACAACCCTTATGTCAAGGATTAGATACTTTGCTGCCTATTCTTTCAAGTTTCCTTTTTATTATTATCTAAATTTATGCTAAAATTAAAAATTATAAATAATTTGCAGATTAACAGTAAAAATATTAGATAGCTAGAGAAATCTGAAACTCCTATACATGGTAAATACATAGACATACCAATTTGTTTGCCAAAGCCTGTAAGTCAATCCTTGGAATTAACTTCACAGTGACTCTCTGTCTCGCATTATCCATATCCACAACCTACAAGAGAAGAGGCTTCAGTTAACTTGACTAATCCGGGATTCTGACCAAAGAAAAAATTAGTAATCTCCATCAAGAAGAAAGAAAAAATGCTATTACCTTCGCTAGGTCCCCTTTGTATGTTCCAATCTTCATTCTGACCCAAGTGTCCCTTGAGATATCAATTGCTTTGCTCTCAACTGACAGAACATCAGTCATTTCCTTTATAGGGACCAGCAAAATCTTGCTGCGAGTAAATATATTACGCATACCCTTGCAAGCCTGACAGAAGACGTACCTCTCATAAAATTTCTTGTCAATACAACCAACAGATATGTTCATGTGATCTAAAGACGTACCTCTCTGACATGGGCTTCTTTATCTGCTTCAATGTAAATATAGTTCTTCAAATGGTCAAGGGCAATGACTGACCTAATCTGCATCCCGGCAGCTTTATCAATGCACTTCTTCATTAGACAAGCAGCCACCTCTCTCTCGTGGCCAATCTAGCACATAAAGAAAAGATTACCAAATTGATCCACCTAAGTAGAGATACCATTAATGATAGAAAGAGAAAAGAACTCATGGCATACCGCACATTTGACCATCCACAACTTTGGATCACGAACAGATGGCAACAGAGCTTGCTGTTCCACCTCAGTCTGGTCATCATCATAATCTTCATCATCATCAACATATTCTGACCGATTCCCACCATATCTCTCCTGAATTTCTCTCTCAAGAGCTTCAACATCCTCCTGTTCATCTTCACGTGTAAGCAAATTACGATGACGCACCTGCCTTGCATCTTCAACATCGTTTTGATCATCTCTCTCATTCACTATGAAACCTGTGCAAAAAAACCTTATCAGCAAAATTAAAAGAAATTCAAAGTTTTACAAGATATAATGAATACATTACAGCTTCAAGTAATGGCTAATGGAATCAATTCGCTTCAAGCAATGGCTAATGGAATCAATTTGCTTCAAGCAATACTATTAATCGGCAAGATCGCTAAATAGGCCAAACAGACAATAACAATAAATAAATAAGAAAAAAGAACACTAACCGTGTTCCGCGTCTTCCTCGTCCTCTTCTTCACCTTCCGAATCGGTTACCTCAACCTCAAGCTCAAAAAAACTAGACGCATTCTTGGCCGCTTTCGCACGTCTCCGCCTACGTCCGCCACCAACGTAATCCTCATCATCTTCATCCTCCTCCTCCTCCTCATTGTCTTCTACAGCCGCATCATCTATAAATTCAGACATCCGTCTCTTACCGCTTCGACTGGGGTGGTAATCGTTGTCGTCTTCGTCAATGGCGTCAACTTGATCTTCGACCTCTACGTCGTCGTCGTACTCGTCAGGCCGTCGAGGCATAGTTTAGGGTTATGAGAATCGAAACGATTGATTGTGATTTTGGTTTTGGATGAGTTAGTATATGTGTGTTTTTGAATGGAACCGACCTTTTATAGTATTTGGTTTTGTTGGTATTTCCACTTTACACCCTTTTATTTATTAGTATTAATGAACCGACCTTTTTATTTCTACTTTACACCCTTCTTTTATTATTGTTATCACTTTTTGGTCAAATTCCATTTATAAATGTTTCAAAATCTCTTATCTTATGCAAGAGATTTTCAAAAGAATTAATTTCATGCATCTATCTACTTTCATTAATAAATTTATATATACCTAAAGTACAAATATTTGAATACATTTAAAATTATCAAATTTAGAAAGAGAAAATATGAAATTGCCCCTTTTTCAGAAAATGAAAAATAAGGTTGAAAAATGCAATACTCATGAAATTGCACCAATATGCTTAGGTGGAAAACTTAAGCATTCATATTGGTCAATTGAAAGTCAAGATTTGGTCAAACTCATCTAATTTCAGCCAGCAAAAATATGTTTAAAAAGATATGTGTTGATTTTGGTAAAAAAAAAAAAAAAAAAAAAAAAAAAGTAATTAATGAAACTTTAGCTATTAAGTTCAAAATAAATTATATAAACTTAAGTAAACTTATCAACTTTCATGTTTTTAACTAATGTTATAAGTTAATAAATACTTTATACCCTATAGATTACATATAATTTTTTTTTTAAATAACTTAAATGTTATTTTATTGATAAATATTATTACCATTATATATTAAATTGATGTATATGAACGAAATTATCAATATCAAAATGTTGTTAAGAATGCAAATCGACTCTTTTCCCCATGATAATGACAAATCGATAACTAAATAGTCTCAAAAAATGATTGTGGCTAAAAGTTTACATCTTAAAAAATGTGCATCATGTTGATGTAGGAAAAGCATCGCAACAAGAAAGCATGTTAGGAAAAGACTAAAGTATTCAAGATTAATTAGAGTTTGAAGGATTTAAAAATAAGTTCGTCAAGATCACGAAAAAAATTAAAAGGTGGATGAATATGATAACCTAATTTCAAACCGGCCCGTGTTTGAACGACCACCAGCCCGATTGCCATAGAGGTTATCAACTTAGGGTCCGTTTGGTTTATAAGTGGGGTTGGATTAGGAATTGGTTTGGGTATAAGATTTGGATTTGAGGTAGGTTTAGGAGAGAGAAAATATATTATTTTAAGTATATTTTATAATGATTTTTAGATATAAAATATTATTTGAATAGTAAAATAAAAAAAGTTTGAGAGGATACCACTTGAAAAAGAAAAGAAAAATGAGAAAGAACATTATTTTAGTGAAGAGAGAGAAGAAACCAGTGTATTTACCATGGTATCATTTGTATGGGTTTTCTGACAAAACAGATTTCATTCCTTCATTACTTGTAGCAACCAAATACTTGTTTTCAAAAAATATTCCTTTCTTTGATTCTGTTACCTCAAACCAAACGGGCCCTTAGGTGTGATAATCTATTTAGTTGGGTTTAGCATTTTGGTTCTGAAGTGATATCTAGTTGTCTGTTAATATAGGTGCGGAAAAACAACCGGATTATAACTTTTTAATATGTTACACGTATGTATAATAACATGTAATTTAGTATATGTAAATCACGTATGACTTTCATCTTTTGAAAACCAAAGGATATATCATACTAGCTTAGAGACCCGTTGACACCGGGTTATTTTTTAAAGAAATAAATAAATGAGATGATAATAAAAGTTTAGGGACCAACGGTGTATTTTAGTCTAATCAAAATATGTACTCTCATTTACAGGCCACCTTGTTTATAACTTGAAAATTCTTCCTCGTCTACAACATCACGTGATGTGCGACACCTGATCGCTAAACCTTGAAAGAGATATGGTGTGTGCAATACTTGATCGAGTAAACCTTGAAAAAGATATGGTGCATGCAATACGTGATCGAGTAAATCTTGAAAGAGATATGGTGCATACTCGGAAACGATATTATAAATTTTTGCGTAAACCACCACCTAAATATTTGTAGTTACAAAAACGTTTTGATAGACCGTTACAAACGCTACTTCGCTAATGTTAACATGCTTAATTAATATATGAAAGAAATAATGAGATTAAACGTGAATTATTCGACAATCAACTGAGTTTGTGAGAATTAAAATAATAGACGTTCATGCGTTGTCGTCTCCAAATTTGATGGTCTTGAATAGAAAATGACGTCTGTGAGCGCTAATCAATTTGATAGCCAATTTTCATTTTGTAAACACCTAATAGTCCATAGAAAATATAAGTAAAGTAGGTTGTGCTTCATAATATATATAATTTAATGCATGATAAAAACTTGTGACATACACACACACACATATATATATATATATATATATATATATATATATATATATATATATATATATATATATATATATATAAGCGATGTTTAGCAATCTAATACAACCCATATAAAACTGTTGTTTAGCCCAATACACCCATTGTTCCTAAAGCCAACCCTATATATAAGAACATTCAACTTTATATGACTCTTTTATATTTAATATTTATTCTACAAAATTAATCACTATGTTGTACATGTAAGTTCTCCATTTATAAACACGTAAGGAACATGACTCGTTGACCGCACCAAGAGTTTGTGATGCTCCTCATTTCTCAAAAAAGATTCAGAAGAACCAACTTCAACACTACAATAAGAACATCTATTAGAGAAAAAAAATGCTACATACTATAACAAATCATGTCAACTTGGATACATTTATAAACACATATCCCTTTGTATTTCCTTTTGTTTTTTCCTTTGTTAATCCAAAAGAACATATAGAAACTATTCTGATCATGAATTCCATTTATTGTAGAAAAGAAATACCCTGCTCATTCAAATGACATCCATTTTTAGATTTTTTAGCTTGTCGCATAAGTGTCTTGGAAATAATTAGGATAAGATTAAATGCTAAGGACTAATGTTATCGTATAAATGGATGAGCTTTTACTGATGAAAGAGTAAAGAAAGGCTATGACTTATTAATTAAAAACATAATAATAAAACACAAAAAAAATAAAATACTTATCAGGCACATGATCTATATGCTTTTATGATTGTTGCTTCCATGTTTAGGCTACCTATTAGATTTACTTTTATTGCCTAAAATAAGAACTTCAGATAATATATGCGTAATACATGGAGACCATATATGCATAAATGATGAGCAAACTGGTGTGTTGTTGATGAGAAATTAAAGAAAATAGGAGAGTTATAAGAAACCTTTATTGTTGGCCTTCAGGAAGATTTTGTGTAGGTTTCATTGTACCTCCAGATGAGAAGGCTTAAACTAACATAAGAGAACCCACTGTATTGTTAAGAATGTTTAGAACTGACAAAAGAAAAGATTTTTTAACTTTAGAGCTAAAGTAGCATTTAAGTCATCTTGTTCTTGATTCTTTGTTCTTGGAGATCTACCAAATACTTAAGAAAGGTCTTAAAGCAGACATTCAGATCCTGCAATATTCAAAAGGCTAGTGTTCTTTCTTAGACTACTATATACATGTCCACATACAACAAAAGCTGGAGGTTAAAGAGACCATTTAATCTCATGTATATACACGTGCTTGCTCAAATTTGAGGTTACAAAGACCAACAAATCTTGACAAAAAACCTTACCATATTTGTAAAACCCTAAAATCTCAAATCGCGTAAAATGACAAGTTTGCCCTCCAACTAAAAATTTTACCAAATCGGGAACCACGTTAACATCATTTAACAAGTTATATGATTAATAATATTCCTACACTATGAAATTATTAACTTATGTTATATATTATAAGAACTTAATTAAATAAACTCTAAGTAATACATAAACATCATAACTTGTACACAATTCACTTGGACTTGAAACAAGACTAGATGCATGATTGAAATGTTAACTTGGAAAGTTTGGAAATTTTCTTTGGAATGCCCTTAATGGCCGGCCACACTAGGCCTAAAATCACTCATTATATCAATCAATATTAATCTCACTTATCTCATTTCATTCATTTCAAAAACAACCAAGAAAAACCCTAGCTCTCCTTCTCCTTTCTAAGTGGCGGCAACAATTGTGTTCTCCCATTCAAACCGAAAATCCATCAATCCAAAGTGTTCCGAGGAGGCTTATGATCTTAGGTGATCGTCTAGTGGTGTTGTGATCGTGTTTGGCTCGAAAGGGAAGCTTGGTCGTGGGTATTTATTGGTGTACGTGGGGTTTGGACAACCAAGAGGAGCTTGGTTTAATTCTTGTGGTTTGATTCTTGTTGTTTTGTTTCGTACACGCTACAAGGGTAACTTATCGTCATCTCGAATCTCTTCTCTTTGTTTCTTTAATCAAATCGTGGCCTTGTTTATGATCTAGGGCTTGTATATATTAAAATGATCACATAAAATCATAACTATATTATCACATGAAATGATAAAACCTTGAATCTTGATCTATACTATTTGAATGATATATGATCGATGAGTGTCTAAATACTCATCATTTTGTCTATCTAGATCGCAAAATCATCGAAAACACTCAAAATGCTTCAAATGATAAAAATATCACAAATCAGTGTTTTATGTGTTTTAAATGCAAAAGATCAAAATCGATGAAAACGATCAAGTTTGCAAAATTGGCGCTTTAGTCCCCAAGTTTCAAAAGTTGTCAAAAATCCACTGTAAATCAAAATAAAGAAAAATGTCATTTAAGGTCCATGGGATTCAAAAGTTGTTAAAACAAACCCTTCAAAGTTTAAAATTTGCAAAATTACAACTTTGGTCCCTCAAGTTTGAAAAATGTCAAAAATGGTCCTTGGAAATTTGAAAATGCCAAGTTTGGTCCTTATACTATTGGATTTTGTCACTTTTAGTCCTTGAAGCAACTTTGAGATATTGGCAGCCTTGGTCCTTTCATTTTCAGAATTTACAATCTAGGTCCTTGTTATTATAAGCCTTTACACCATTTAGACCCTTGTCAACAATTGTGACCCCTGCCACTTATCTAATTTGGACCCCCCTTTAATAATCCTGCCCAGTCAACCATCTGGTCAAAATCCCACCTTGGCGCCATTTTTCTTCCCCTTCCACTTGCTCACCTGCTTCCCCTGAATCACTCCACACAACCATCCCCCCAGCTCAACATATTAATCCCCTTGTCCCCTCCACCTCCACCACAAAACAAGAATCATAAATGATCCCTCCCCCTTAACACTCAATCCTTCCACCTGGCTTAAACCACTTTGGCGCCAAAATGCATCTAACGGCCAAAATCCACTAAAGTCATCCAACAGCCCCAATTCCAAGTGGGAATCAATCAGAGGTCTAGTAGGAAGTTTTTGAAGTATAAATAAAGGAAGAAAGAGAAGAGAGAGATGACAAGTAGTGTAATTTTAATTTTGCAATGTCGTTTTAATAAATTTTCAATTTCCAGTGTTTAATTAAGTTTCAAAGTACTCTCTTATGTAATTTCAGTGTTTTATAAACCTTTGTCAGTATTTAAATTTCAAATTCGAAGTTATCTTATGCAATTTTCAAATTCAAGATATCAAGTTCATGTGAATGATATTTATAGCTGATTTTATGCAATCATAAGCTCTTATATAAGCTTTTATAAGCTCCTTTTAGCTTATTACTTACTCAGAAAGTCCCTTACTTAGATTTTACTCATATCTCAATATCAGTCAACAAAAGTCAACTGTTGAAGCTAATGTTGGTTTAAATATGAGAGCTTGTTGATGCAGAGCTGGAAATGGGTTGTTTGTGAGTTATATGGGTTGAGATCGATCTAGGATAGGGTTACCTTGATCTAAGTTGCAAGCCATTGTGGCTAGGACTTTAGTAAGTTTTACTTATCTCAATTCCGTCAAATTGCGTAAACTATTTTAGCTTATAGTTTAGTTGTAATATCTGCAAAATTTAGCATATCTTGTATATTCTTGTTGGATCTGGTTCCAGTGTTAGTCGGTAATAAGGTTAGAATTTTCTTAGTAAATGGCATAAGTAGTCACATAAGTAGTGTTTGGTTTAATACACAAATCTGTGTTTGAGATTAGTTTTAGGGATAAGCTCAGTTGCTTAAGTCTCTTTTAGGTATATTAGAGTCACTTAAGTCATTAAATTGCACTCTATTGTTTTAAAAGTCAAAATTAGTATTAATCTTGCTTTACTTATTAACTGTCAAAAATTAGAAATACAAAGTATATCACAGTTGCTTATAATTCAGTACTTTAGCTTAAATCCATCTCATAACATCTTATTACATCATATTTAATCCATAGCATCAATCACAAAGTCATATAAGTCAAAAGTTCATAACTGTCATAAAGTCAACTTTTCAATATAGTCGTTTTTGAATAAAATGAATAATTTTGTGTAGGATTCAATAGTAAGATTTAGCTTAATTCCTTTTGGGATAGTAATATTTAGTTGCTTAAGTAAAATATAAAAATATTAGTTCATATCTGCTCAGCTTATTAAGTGCTTATTTTTAAGCTTGTTTTGACCCCTTTTTCTGAAATATGCCCTGTGCACAGTGATTTCCAACTTTTTCAAGAGCTTCTCAAAAGCTTATTAGTGTAAGCTAATCCTTGTAATTTAGCTTTTGGAAAGCTCAACTAGTGAACTTGTTATTTCAGGTCTTTGATTTCATTTACTAGCTTATTTCGATTGCTTAATTATTAGCTCAAAGGTGCCTAGTAACTCAAAACAGTATACTGGAAAAACAGATAACTTTGTGCTTATTTAAAGTTGATTAGTGCTTATGTTTTAGTCAAAATGCTTTCTCAGTTTTCCTATTAGCTTATTATTAGTTCCTTAGTTTATGTCCAGTCTTCTTTTGCTTATTTTGTAGCTTATTAAGCCATTTAACTTAAAGCTTATGCTTATTTATTCTTAAAGCCCACTGTTTAGAAATCTTAAGCTCAACTGAGCTTTTTAGTTGCTTTTGCAAAAAGTTGTAATTATAAAAAGTACTTATTTTCTTGTGTTTGATAAGTTTGTAAAAAGAAAATCCAAAAATAAAAATATTTTGCAAAAAGGTAGAGGCCAGGATTCGAACCTGTGACCTCTAGCCTCCCACGACCACAACCACACACACAATAACCAGGCGCCCTTGGGACTTGTCTCGGTTATGTTTTGCAAAGTTTAATATATAACCTTCTTTGTTTAGTTTAGCTTATACGCATATTATAGCTTATTTCTAGCTTATTTAGTATAGCTTTTTCAGTTTTTGTATTTTTTATAAAATTGTATTAGTATTAAGTATTTTATAAAAAGTTTCGATTTTCTAAATAGTTTTAGTATTTTTAACATTTAATTAGTGTAAAATCTTATTTAATTCATAATAAAAATATAAAAGTCTAAAAATATAAATCTTTTTTCTAAAATTTTCTTTTATCATATAGTACGTAATAAATTTCTTTTTACACTTGTAAGACTTTTATTTCATAAATTTTACGTTTTTGCTTGCGCACTCGCGTAATTTTTATACTTAACGTACGTTTTCATTTTAAATCACGTTTTTAGATATTTTAAGTTTACGTTTTAGTTAAAATAGTTTATTTAAGATATTTTGTTTTATAAAATCACAAAAACATTATTGTAAAAATAGTGATAGCGTTTATTTAATATATTTTAACTTTTTAATTTCTTTTAATTTGCATTTAAGTCGCTGTAATTTATTAATCTTTTCTTTAGGTATAATTATCCATCCAAATCCTTTCTTATCACTATCCTTAGTGATCATTCTATCATCTGATCAAGTGTTTACACACCATTGAGTCTCCGTGGGACTTAACGACCCGGGGAAACATTATACTCCCGGATCTTCATCGCATTCGTGAAAGCGGTTTAAGTCGATTCTGATCCGCCATTCACAAGTGGCAGCTTGAGTGATTTAGCTTGACCTGTTTGGCACGCATCAATGACATATAATATGAATATGAAACTGATTTTGAGTCTTACATATGTCGACTTATGTTAATTTATAAAAGGGTTTAATGATCTTTTGATTACATGATTACGTAAGTGATAAATGGACTTGTTAACAAATGATTACGAGGGTGTTTTGATAAAATGATGGGGCGTACAAAAATGATCATGGGGGAGGGTGTCTCGAATTGAACATGGTATTACATTAGGAGTCTTGTGATCTTGTACTAATCGAGCTAAAAAGGTTTAAAACGGATTCGTTGATCTTAACCTAAACTAGGTTTGTAATTACATGATTATATGAAGTTAAGGGGTTATTTTGTAAATTATGAAACTTGATGGATTAACTTGTTAATATAGTAACTAAATGGATTTAATGAGTAAAATGAGTAAACTTGCTATATTTACACTTTTAATCCTATACTTTACATTATTGACATTTTAAACCCTAAACTTTTGTAACTTGTCATAAATGATCCTTAAATCATGATAACACTCATTTCACTATCTAACTATGAATAAGTGACTAAACTTGCTAATTATGGAAAGTTACTAAAAATAGAAACCTGTCTAAAATAGAAGTTTCCTAAAATAGAAAGTTACTTAAAATGGAAAGATTACTAAAACGGGAAACTTACTAAAAATGGAAAGCCGTCTTAAACGAGTGTTTCTGATTCTTATAGAACGTTACTTAATTCAGATAGGTTCGGGGGCGTGATTGATCTCATTTCTTGACTTTACTTTCATTGTTTGCTTGCTTGAATAAGGTATGATATTCGACCTTATCTCTTAAGTTTCTCGTGATTCTTATACATCTTCGATATTAGCTTGAGCTGTTACATTGTACTCTAAGCCTCTAATTAGGGCTTCCTATGACTTTGCTATGCTCCTTTGATATGAACCTTTGATATGAACCTTTGATATGAACCTTTGATATGAACCTTTGATATGAAACATTGATATGAAACTTTGATATGGAATTTGATATAAACCCTATGATATGTATATGATTTGACCCTTCATCGATACAGAGCAAAATTTGTTTCCTAGTCGGAAGGTAACTGACCGTGTCATTGATGCACCGATGGCATGACTTTAGTGTGGTTGAGTGATGTTCCACACCGTCCCATTTGATTTGATTATGAGCTCACTATATGTATATGATTTGGCCATTATTTGTTTTGGGGCGTATGGATGCATCCTAGATTTGATTTGTTTCGAGGATTTAATCGATTGGAGCTTTATTTGGTGAATGATGTGGGTGCAATCCGTCTTCACATTTTTGGGAGTTGATCACTCCATGGTTATTTGAGGTCTCCTCCTTTATATTTGGTATTTCGAGGTCACCCTCGGATACAACCGTGATATGATATGATATGATTTGTGTTTGATTTGATATGGGCTCGTGGTTGAGGATGACCTTTCATTTCTATTTCTATTCGTTATCCTTTGTTATGCCTTATGATATTCCCATTTGCACCTTATGATTATGCTACCTTCGTTATTTACCCTTGATTATTCGTTTGTTATATATATCATTCCTTTGGGCTTTTTAAGCTCAGCCGCGTTTCCTTTCCATGCGGCAGGTAATTAAGCTAGATGCTGGGATTCTTAGCTATGGGTTTGAGTGATGAGCGGATATGCGGATTTATGGCTTAGTCATCTTAGTTTCTACTTCATTATGTTGGCATTATTAGACTTGGATTATGCTTATTTATGTCTTGGAATATTTCCTTTGATTCCTTTGAACTTATGTAATGTTTAAGCCGTGTTGGCTGGATTTTCTTTGGTTATTTATATAAGACTTCCGCTGCTTTGTTATGTTCATTATGTATGCTTTGATATTACACCATTTTGTAATACTTCTACCCTTATCGGGTTGGGGTGTTACAATATTACACTCAATAAGCAATCCTAAAGAACCCCTTTATACTATAATATGAAAAATTTAATATTAAATAGCAAACAGTTTGTTGTATAATATATATTTGCTATATACACGTCTCTTTCATAAAAAAAATTTATGACTTCACTAACAGTTTTTTTCTTCTAAAGCTGTTATTTATACATTTTAAAAGACAAAGTGTTGGTCGATCAACCTGAGTGGCCTCACTTGAATAACCATTTTATTTTTATTCCCCATCCCCTCCATTTAATAACTCCATTGATATCAATCATTCGAGTATTTAGCATAAAACTTATCAATTGAAGGGCCCGACCATCCATAATCATTATATACACCAAGCATCCCCTTCATAACCTTCGTCATGTCCATGATAACAACCACGTTTCTTTCAAGAAAGTAAACGATACATATCACCACCATGAAAAACAGTATGATTAAACTCCATTTCCGGAGTAATTACCTGTAGTAACTAACATAGTGAATATTATGCTTAGATGACATTTAAGTTAACAAAAGAAGGGCAATGCTAATATTGAATTATAGTTAACAAAATTGAATCGGTAGAAGAAAACATACTTAAAACATGGAGCAAGAATGGGTGGTTTCGACCCGTTCAATTGTAAATATGTCACATGGGATGTGTTTAATCTATAATCAGTTAAATGTGTCTAAGGTCTACATAAGTACATTTGTGTTCAATAAAGCTGAAAATGCCTGACAAAGAGTGCATTGAGTCAAACCGAATCATACCAAAAAAACCCATTTTGACTGGCTAATGAATCCACTCATTATTCCAAACGTTCCTGAATTGTTTGCAACTTACAATCATGTGAAACACGAACCTGAGACACGAACATGCCATCAGAAACACAAAAACAACATCATATAAACTGAAACCACACCACCAATAGAATAACCGAAACAAACAAAGTTTAATTTGAAAGAACATGAAAAATAGAGTTATTCGATAAAAACAGGAAAAGATATATATGTCCAGATCGTTTAAAAATAAATTCTATAAAAATTGAATCTGAATATAAATTTAACTAAAACACGTACAACCCACATATTTCCTGATCTGGTTTATCACAAGCAGCATGTAAAGATATAATTGGTAGTTTGAGTAAATATATTATTTTACTACCTTAAACCTGGTACATTAATTTTATTATTTAGCTAAGAGTTTAAGAATAGTTCTATCACCTTGAATAGATTCTATAGTATTTATCCATTGGAATTCAATTGCAAGATATTGTGAAGCAAATTTATGCAAGAGGCTAAATTTTGAGGCGGTTCATACACATTTTCGTTGCAACTTTCCTGGAAATAAATTCATAAAAAAAAGTTATTTGATTGAACCACTATGCAAGAAGATAAAAGGTAATCACCAAAAAATAATTACATATTTATTATATGGTTACTTACATAGCTATGACCGAACGTTCCCGCACATATCTCTAGGCAACACATAACTCAACTCTTGAAAATCCGCTTATTATGATTATCACTGCATCATAAAATGAAGTCAAAAACACATATACCCTTCTCCATCTCCTTCACCATCTGATATTTAACATATTTGTCCATGAGGTGACATGTGCGATAACAATCCAGTTATATGATACTCCCATATTCAGATGATTATGATATCTTATATACATTATCTATCATATGATATAAAGTGGACGTGATAACGAGAATCTGTGACGTTTCATCAATCGAGAGCATGTCATTACCATTAACTAATAAGACTTTCAAAAATGACTTAGGTATTGATATGTGGTGTTGATCATATGCTCTTGATCGAACTCGATATAGTAGAAGTGTTGTGAGTAGTTTGAAAGCGAGAACATGTTGCGACTACAAATGTGCTTCGACAAAAAAACAATTTAGAGCAATACTAATAAGCAATTCAAACATGTGATTTTATTCTTTTAATTCTCGTCCTTTAGATTATTAACAGATGATTTTAGTATGTTATATCCTTGTATAAATTTGAAAAGTGTATGGATTGCTAACTTTCTGATTAGACCATCGAGCATTTGGTGCCTTTAAGTTTTTGTGTATATATCATATACAATATACATATGCATCTATAATAGGGTTACCACGTATAGAAACTAAAATCCCTTCTCAAATGTATAAATCCATTGTTCATTAACCAAGATCAGATCGGGGCGAAGCTGTCCAGTTGTTAACCCAATATAAACTTCTCTTTTTTTAATGTAAAAAAGGTACATTATATTACTAACAACACAATTTATACATCAACATAACATAAAACTGAAATTTTGGACATGCCAAATCAGATACAACTAAAACTATAATCACCGATATTAGAAAAGACTAAGCTATATCGGACAACACACTAACAACCAATATGATAGGACACTATCATCAAACTTGCCACATGCATATTGGACATGAAGGAAGCAGTCCTTTTAACCCGGACTCACACCCACAATAACACCAATCAAAGCGGCACTATGGGTTTCAATAGCGAAAGTAAATTGAATAAAACTAAAAAATACCACTATTATTAGAGATACTCACATGTAATATTCAAATAAGCAATCCCATATAACCCATATACAAAGTTTCATAAGAAATCCACCATTGCCAAAACGTATTTAACTCCGATCGACAATCCCAAACAACCCCTATATATCTATAAAAAATAAGTTTGGATAATGATAAGATTAATGGAGAAGAAATCATACCTCGTACAAAAGAATATCGACGCCATCAATTTATATTGCTCCACATCCCATCCTTCTTATTAGACTTAGGCCTAATGGCAACATACTCACGCTCAAACGTATACGATAACATAGTCTTCTTTGAAACCATATGTGTGGCTAAAAACCTGCTGGAACCTACATCGATGGCTAAAAATCACAAAAGAATGGCTAAAATCCAACGATGTTTCTTAACAGTTTATGTGATTACTGATGGACCATCTCTAACGAAAGCAATCCTTGCCCATGGGATCTTTTCCATGACACTGCTCAAATAGCACATCAAAGAACGGCACTATGGGTTTCAATAGCAGAAAGTAAATTGAATAAAACTAAAAAAATACCACTATTATTAGAGATACTCACATGTAATATTCAAATAAGCAATCCCATATAACCCATATACAAAGTTTCATAAGAAATCCACCATTGCCAAAACGTATTTAACCTGATACGACAATCCCAAACAACCCCTATATATCTATAAAAAATAAGTTTGGATAATGATAAGATTAATGGAGAAGAAATCATACCTGGTACAAAAGAATATCAGACGCCATCAATTTATATTGCTCCACATCCCCATCCTTCTTATTAGACTTAGGCCTAATGGCAACATACTACTGCTCAAACGCGTGACGATAACATAGTCTTGTTGAAACCATATGTGTGGCTAAAACATCCGAAACCTACAACGATGGCTAAAAATCACAAAAGAATGGCTAAAATCCAACGATGTTTCTTAACAGTTTATGTGATTACTGTATGGACCATCTCTAACGAAAGCAATCCTTGCCCATGGGATCTTTTCCATGACACTGCTCAAATAGCACATCAAAGAACCTATTAGAAATATGTATTGTTTCTTTAAGGAAATATAAAAATATGCATTCTTAACAATCTTTTCTTTTGTCAGTTCTAAACCTTTACTGTTGGCCTTAGGAGAGTTATACACCCTTTTTTTACCAGAAGTTACTTAAACTAACAAATAAGTGCATAAGGAGAAAAGTAGAAAATGTAACCCCAAACAGCCCCTTATTACTTGTAGTTAATCGGCTCAAAATAAGAACATAAGCAGACTGGTCCTAACCCGTGGTTAAATAAATTATTCATTCATGAGTTATGACTCGTACGAAGGTTATATCACATAGCCATACTGGTCCTAACCCGACTCGTACCAAGATTCACCCATTGTGACTCATACCAAAGTTCACTCATTGTTAAAGAAATGTAATAAAAAGTATGATCTTAGAGTTTGACCTTAAAAGATTGGAATTCGCTTTGAAATAGGTTGATAAGTGAATTTCAAAGTTAATCGATGCACGACACGCAATTATTACTTTAAACCTTATAAGTTTAATATGAAGCAGGGATAAGTCATCATCAATCTTCACCTCTCTTCTTTTAGTCCACCCATGTATTTATAAAGCAATTATATCATATGATGAATACAAACTAAAAAGCTAATAAAATCAGTAATAAAAACTTGCACTGAATATGATCTACCAACAGCAACTAAAAGAATATGTACAGGAAACCAAGTAGAATTAAGATAATGACTTACTGGTTAGAGGTCCTTTTAAATAAACACTGCAAAGAAACCTTATGGTTTAATAGTTACAGGTCTGACTGTACCATCACCAACTACACGTCCATCAATCTTTGTAACCTGGTATTGTTAAAAAAATATATCGAGTTATTACAATGTAGCACACATGGAACTAAAAACTAATTCATACAAATATAATATGCATTTGAAGGTGTTGTACATTGATCCCCCATTTCAGTCCCCTATCCTATATCCATTTTAGCCCCCAATTCAGCCCCCAAGCATACACACTTTAGTCTCATTTCATTAACGAAACCTACCTATTTCAACTTTCTATGAACAAAAATGTACTTGAAGATGTGTTCTATTCGACTTTTTTTTATCCTGTTAGAGTCAATAACAAAGACCTTAAAAAATTTGCACATTATAAGCCGTCAATGAAATTTACAAATTATCCTGTTAGAGACAATCACAAAGCAATGACCTTTATCAATACAAAACACATAATTAAACCTCTAAAACAGGATTTGTGGAACAAAAGTTTCATTGAGGAATTTTATCAAATAGTTGGCGTGCATCTCAAAATAATAGCAATAATATGAGTTTTAAGAGGTCATCGAATATATAAACAATTGCTACGTCAAACAAATCATTTCCACAGCAGGTTAATCATTTTCATCAATCCATATCATCAACTAACAATTAAATTGAAGAATTAAAAGAGATAAAACATGTAAACCTGGTTAATCTTTCTCAATCACAATCTACCTACAAAAATAAATATAACATAATCAATCGAAATATGTCATATATTTGAATCGACACAATATTATCGATCAGAAGAAAATTAGAAGAAGGAAATTCAAAAACAAACTTACAATTTTACGATAATGAAAGCAACAAACCATTTCCATATTACAATGTTGACAGCAAAAGAAATACACCCGCACCAAATTAGGGTTTATGATTGATTGTAGGTTTTAGTTTGGGAGCGTAGAATGGTTTGAATCAAACACATAAAGAGGAAATCAAATATAGGATTTCAATTCAAAATCGTAACTTATTATTGGAGATGATTGTACAATTAATTGATTGATTGTAACGGATGGGGTTGATGATATCAATGCATAGAAAGAGTACAGAAGAAGTTTATGTGATATCAATTGAAAATTTTAATGAGTTTCCAAAACAGCAAGAAGGAGCGTACAGATAAGTCAATGAAACTCACGTGTTTTATCCTGCATAAAAACATTTTACTATGAAGCTAATTAAGGTATGGCATTAAACCAATTTTTAATGCAATGTGCTTAGTAGGACTTGTACAAAAGCTTAATTTATTAGAGATAATAGATATGATTTTACGGGATCACATATGACTTTATTTGTAACAATAGCTACATCTTCTTCTAGATACGAATATGATTTATTTCATTCATAACTTGATTTTCATCATCCATAACCTGATTTTCATCAGTAAAAACATGATTTTCATCATCCATAACATGATTTTCTTCTATATCTAACAAATTGTTTGATAAATTCAGACCTAAAATCAAGGAACCCCCATAATTGTTCCCTAATTTTTAAAAATTACGATGAACGACGAATATTTTATGATGAAATCGACAATTATTGATTATTTTTGGAGTTGATTTGATGATTAATATTGATTGCATGTTTGTGCGTATTTTTTGGGAAAGTCAAAATCCTAATAATTTTTTCGTTGAATGAAAGGGGGTTGGAGATTTTTAGCTTTCAGATTAAATTGCCTTAAACCGTAAAAATCAAATTTAACTAGAACCATGAAAGTGAAATAGGGTTGGATTTTGATCTTTTGATATTTAAAAAATAAATGATATACTTTTGATATCACATCAGAGCAAGTATATCACTTAATCATTATCAAAATGAAATGCCAAACTTTCAGTTTGTGTAAATGTGGCAATGGCACGGATTCATATCTCCGAGCCATATACTGTCACTTCAATTTTTGCTAACTTTAGTTCCTAATGCTCAAAGTTTTCTTTTGGAAAGCCTAATTGTCTAAGTCAGATAGATTTGTGGTGATATCAGTACTAGTAATTATGGCGTTGTCTCTATAGTAATAGAATTTATTCCTTAAGATTTGAGGGAAACGCGCATGCATCTGAACTAAAGTTGGTTTATGCATGCGTTCTCTTTTTCTAATCCAAATGAAGAAAAGAATGAGATCAACACTTCTTTTATGGCGTTTTCTAATTCAAGGGAAATTTAGTACGAGGATGTGATCAACATTTCTTTTAGGCAGTACCCACATTTGTCGTGTTAATCCTTGTGAGCTACTCCGTATTACACAATCAAAAGCCATGTTATCCCAGGGGGATGCAACTAATGTTAAATCAATAAACCTTGCATGAGATAGATCCTGCTGACCCCTATCCAATTTTTGGGCCAATTCCCACTTCGTATCAGGAGGAGATAAAATATCTAATATGTTCAAGCACTGAAAATTAACCGACATGACTCATGAAAAAGCATTATTAATAAAATTAACAGTGCACAACAATGGCGTAAATACAAAGCACTTGGATTGTTTGATAAAGATTGCTTCTACCCGTAAACTCATCCATTTGTCTTATCATCTAGTTGTAATTTAGTACAATCTACTTTGGCATAAGCCTCAGTTATACAATTCTGACGAACCCCCCACCTAAAGTCTCACTCCAGTATCCACTCGAATTCCCTTGTCACATTGTTTCGCCATTCTTCCTTGTTGAATGTTGTTGGTTCAAGACTCCAAAAGGTAACATGATTCTTTCACCACCCTCTTGATTTCCTAAAAAGTTTCCATACGTGATTCCGTTATTCCCTTGGATAGGAAACCCCATCATTGGCTTAAAGTCTTGAACACCAAATCTTGTTTCAGTGAACATTGTGTTCAAGTGTGACGGTGTATCTGTTGTTCTTGGCAAATCTTGACTAGAAGTCACAAAAGACGATAAAAAGTTTGCATTGCTAGTTTCAATCTTAGGCAACTTCATGAACTGTGAGAAACCATGATGATATTCCTCTTTTGTAGCTTGAGAAGCTAAGTTAAGATCTTGAACTTCATGGCTAGTAAAATTTTGAGACGAAAACGGTGAAAGATCAATAGGTTTAGACATAGATGATGTAGATGATACAGTTCGCTTGTTCTTTCTTGAACCACCACCAACCGGAACACTTCTAAGCAATCCACCTTTTGTCCAATACCTCTTACATGCCTTACAATAGTATCTTGGTTGAGTTAAGCTATAATTGTTGTAGTAACAAAACTTAGTATTGGTCGAATTGCATCTTGGACAGTTGACTGCTTGTTGATCTTGTGGCTTTGCCTTCTTTTCTTGCACTTGATTATAGCTTCCATCATTCCTGATACCCTGCAATCAAGTCATAACTATTTAGGAAACATGGTTAGAGACTAAATATAAAGACAACAAGAAAGCTAGCTATAAGTTTCTGCTTTGGATGATTCTTCAAAAAACGAAAAAGAAAGTTGTATGCTTTTGCTAGAATAGAACCAATTTATCACTACCCTTTTAAAAGTTTCAAAAAGAAAAAGTGACCATAACAAGAACCAACATAGACCAACTTTCCCACAACATCATCGCCTTAACGAAACTAGTTAGTTTTCATGAGAAGCGATTCATTTGCATGATCATACCTTTGCCCATTGAGCAGCATCCATGATATGAACGTATCGTATAATCTTGAATAATTTGCTGCTTGTTGTGTTTAATTTAAAGAAAAGAGGAAATGTTTTGAAATTACTTATGTTTTGGCTTTATTTGGTGTGTTAGATACGCATAATGAGTGAGAAAGATATAAAAGGATTTTCTTTTTGACTTGCTGTTGTGAAAACAAACTGCTTTTTTTTATGGTGGCTTGTTTGTTTATATTTAATTTGTTTAGTGGAAGTGGAATTTTGAGCTATCAAAGGCGACATCTATGAATGTATAGAAGTACTACTTAAACGAAAAACATTAAACAAAGCATCTATACCATAGTAGAATAGATAATTATCTGATTCCTATTTATAACAATACTGTTTAGCCAGTGCAGATACTTCATTTATATATCCCACTTTATTTTTTAAAAATGGGCACTATACTCCTATTATCTATCATACGCGCCCCAATTGACCCATTTTTGGAGTTCTGGAGAACAGAGTGATAGTATGGCTAATTCATATTGATATAACTTAATTAATGCTGCTTTAAGCTATGGGCAGTTCTCAATAATGGCAACTCTATCAAAATAAATCACTTTTCCCCTGATTATAGGTTAGGTGACCAATATGATGAGTAATTGGAGTACACTTGTAGATAATTATGGCCATGTGTTGGAGGGTCAGGCGATGTCATTTACCAAGCTTTCATTATAGAAGTTGTAGGAAACATTCACCCTTTAGCATTGTCCAATACATTATGTAAATACATGGTGCCAAGCTTCAGCCCGTTAAAAATCCATCAAAAAATTCCATAACGTCTCTAAACGATTAAAAATCAAAGACTTGCTACAAGTAAGCTATAAAATATAAATAAAATAAATTAACAAGGCTGCTATAAAAGTGCAGTAGAAGCCACACCCTTGGTGTTTACTTATCTATCGTTCTATCTAACAAGCAAAGATAATATATCTGACTTAATTAGCAAAAAAAGACTCCTATCTTTATTGATGCACAATTGGAAAAGCTTATAA
This sequence comes from Chrysanthemum lavandulifolium, assembly GCA_022545495.1. NCBI lineage: Eukaryota > Viridiplantae > Streptophyta > Magnoliopsida > Asterales > Asteraceae > Chrysanthemum > Chrysanthemum lavandulifolium. The sequence continues at coordinate 46,464,193 of CM040243.1, forward strand.
CATCTAAACGCATAAAGATGTTACATAGAAGCAATAATTAACAAAAATAGATTACAGGCATCAAACTTTAAGTATACATACCTTAATGAGTATGATTCTGCACATATGTAACTCAATGACCATCTTTAGAGTAATGCACTTGTAACCTCACTTGGTGAAACCCTCTTTGTACCATCTCCTTTAAGAACAGTTTAGCATGATCTTTCCTACCATGCTTATAAAAGCCATGCACCATGGTTTCAGACGTCCACTGATTCGGCTCATAACCCTTTGGACTTAAAGTATCAAACAGCTTATCAGCATCATCAATTTGTTTCGTACATAGTTTCCTTAGCAACATATTGTAACTGTATATATCCAGCGGGAAGCAGTTTCTCACTACTTGTTCCAAGTCATCAGTACTTATGTCATCTCTAAAACGGTCAGAAAACAAACCTACAACCTCACGAAGTCTCCAAATAGGTGATGACTCTGGCTGAGTCAACTCAGTAGGTGGCCTTGAGTCCACCCACGTGTCGTATAGCTCCCGATCTTTCAAAGAATGTAAAAGCAAATTGTTTCCAATAAAAGACGATAGTGGTCGGCCAACAACAATCAAGTCGTCAATGACATTAAGGATTTTGTCATATCGTTTATGATTGCATAAAACATAGATAAGTTCCTCATAGCATTCGAGACTCGGTCTTACTGTTTTCTCTTTTGCTCTAATGTTAGTAAAGTATGACAATGCAATGTCGGGTTTATTTGCTTTGCAAAGACCGATTATTAGTGTGTTAAATACTTTTCTCCCAATTGTTCTTCTTTCTAAAATATTATGAAACAAATGTAGAGCATCCGATACTTTATCACCTTTTAAGTAACTCCTCAACAATAAAATGTCGGAAGTCACGTTTGGTGAAATCCCACTTCGGTTCATCATTTGATATACTTCATTTGCAAGATCGGGTTTCTTAGCAAGACCAGCTCCTTCAATAAAAATGTTGAAAACACCACAATCGATTTCATGAAGTGATAATTGCATTTCTAATAGCCTCTGAAATTGCTTTTCTGGGTTTTCCGTCTCACATACACTTTGAATTACTGTTCTGAACAGCTGGCGGCTTGAGTGTGACCTTTTCTTGCATTTCAATCAGTAGCCTCACAGCAATATCAGCCCTATTTGATTTTATAAAGCCGTTTATCAGACTGTTGTAAGCACATCCAGTAGTAACTTTATCAAGCCGGTTGAGTTCCCCATGTATATAATAACCATCCTCCACCCTTCCAGATCTACAAAGGGCCTGAATGTAATTTTCGTGAATTCTATCACTTAATAAAATTTTGTTCTCTAAAGCTACGTGAAACAACTCATTCATCATGTCAAGCTTTTCGAGTTTACATAAAGCATGAGCAAGGACAGAAAAGGTGGGTAGACCAGGGAAATACCCTTGCTCGAGTGCATTCTTTAAAATCCGATATGCATCAACCACACTTCCATCACCACATAGAGTGTTCATTAAATAATTAAAAGCCATGCTATTTAACGATAACCCGATCTGCCCTCTTGAATCATATAATCTCAAAGCAATATCAACCATTCCACCCTTGCAAAAGAAGCATAAAACAGTATTCATAGTAAGTTCATCAGGTGGTATATTGCTTTCCCGCATCTCAATTATTAAATCACAAACTTCTTCGAGTCGGTTTTCTTTCAAAAGCCGTATTATTAATGCGTTGTAACGGAAGAGATCGGGGACATACTGAACGACATTTCCCGTTTTATGTAAAAACTCCATAGCCCCATCTAATTTCCGAGCCCGTACAAGCTCTCGAATCCATATATCATAAACATGAAATTCCCCAAACTCATCGACTAATTTCCCTGCCTTATCAAATTGCTCATCCTTACACAATCCATCCACAAGTGCACCAACTATGTACCCGCCACCTTTTGGTTTGACCTCACCTTCCATTACTCCACGAAGATATGTTTCGGCTCTATCAAACTCCTTCTTCCTGCAGAAGCTCTTAATCAATATAGAATGAGTGACCTCTGATTCAAACCCTCGGCTCTTAATCTGGTTCGACACCGCCTCAACTCCATCATAATACTTTTCTTCTACCAGAGCATTTAAAAGGACATGATAAGCAAAAACATCTAGATCAATACCCTGGTAACGCATTCGGCCGAATAATTGGAGTGCAAACTCGGGTTTTCCTGCCACAGCATAGCCCATCACCAAAATTGTATGATAATTATGACTGCCACGAAGATTCTTAGCATAGTCATCCAAATAACCCAACATCAAAGACACGTGCTTTTCTCTCGAAAGAATTTTAAAAATTGCATTGAATGTAGCTCGAGTATGTTTAAACCCTGGTTGACGCCCTGCCCAATCAAAGAACTTTATACAAGCCAACACATCTTTCCCGTAATACAAAACATCAAGAACAAGCGACTCTGTAAGACGAAGATTTAGTCGGGACAGTGCCAAGTCAACAGCTTCATGCTGCGACACAAAATCTTCGATTTCTCCAAGGCCTCTGATGCCGCCGTGAGACGAGAAGATTGCAAGTATTCGGTCGAGAAAAGGGTTCCCACTAGACTTAAACCAGTCTTGGAACGTCACCACCACATCCTCCGCATGCACTTTCTGGACTGGGGATGAATAATACGGAAATGATGGATTTAAAAGGACGGCATTGGTGGAGGCAGATGCTGCTGCTATTGTTGAATACTTGAAGATGACATTGCTGGTACTGGAAGGTGAAAAAAGCGCCCCAATGGGAGTTTGCTTCAGATATCTTAGTCTTACCATAATTTGTGAAGAGTATATTTATAGTACCCTATTGCATCAACACTGCTTTAGAGACAGCCATCTGCATTCCATTCGTTAAGTAGCAATTCTTTGTTTAGAAAGAAAGATTTACTGACGAAGAGTACCCGAGATGATAATAACCTGAAATTAAAAAAGAAAAGGAAAAACAAGAGTCAAATACGGAAATGTAAATACAGTTTAAGTTACGATTTACAAATCAAAAGAGCATAAAAGCCCTGCTCGCCCCCGTCCTTCCATTAATTGCTATTTAATACTTTTAGCAAAGACTAACTTTATTATTTCAGCTTATGCTTCTGCCTATAAATAAGTATATAGTGTTAGGATTTGCTTATGTTGAAAAAATAAGCACTTGTTAGAATTTTTCAATCGAATCCGTTTATAAAAGTCACATATGGAAGTAAAAGAATAATGCTAATTTCATCTTAAATGCAAGCAACTTCTGCCTACATGAAACTAGTAATTTTACCTCAATATTAGGAATAACGAGAAGTAAGTAAACCCAATGGAAATTCAAATCTAACTATGCTATCAACCACTGAAACAAAAAGATAAAAGCAAAGAAAACATTTCCCATAACTCTAAACAAAACACTAGCTTAAAAGTAGGTTGATACATTATCAAGCATTGATGCCTACATAAAGTGTTTTTAAACTCGAATAGAAACCTACGTTTTGTTACCAACTACAACATCTTTTTTTACTTTACATTACTACAATCAGAAACTATCAATAACGAATACTTATATATTAATTCACCATAATCACTAAACAATAATTTGTACCACATTATAATCACCTGCTTCACCTATTAGAGTAACCTACATATTGTTACCGCCTAAATTTTCCTTCATTTTACTATAATGGTAACTAGTACTAACAAACACTTCCCTGTTACCTTACTCTAATCGGTAAACAAGATAGAATAAATGATTGGTAACTATTACTACAATCAGTAAAGCTTACGACTTTTAACCGCAATGTGACAACAATAAAAAGTAACAGCAACTATTACTAACAACTACTTTTGTATTAATTTACTACGATAACTAGTTTCGCCTATTATAAAAACCTACATTTTGATACCGCCATAATTTCCTTCATGCTACTATAACCGATAACGAGTACTAACAAACACTTCCCTATTACCTTCAGTAACAATTAATGTAACAAACAGAAAACCAGAACCAAATTTACAGGTAAAACAAGTATTTGGTATTCAGCCACAATTGACCAACAGAAAACAAGCCTATGTTTCTAAAGATAAGTTTTTTCCACACTAGTCGACGGTCAACAGGATGTCTGATCCAGCCAAACCAAATTTGCAAGTATATTCAGTTTCAGCATTAACAAGGAATTTCATGTTCTATACCTAAAGAATTATTAGTGTCATACTATTATAACAAAGTCACACACGCTCAAGCTCGAGACTTATTTGACATACAGGCCCAAAAAAGACTGCCTTCCATGGCTAAGCCCAACCTTGCTTAAAGAAACTTAAGGAGTAACTAGTTCCAAGAAGCGCGATGAATGTTCTACTAAAAAACTTAAACTCTTCGAAATTGAAGCACAAGGTGCGATTTTTGTTAACTCACACAGAATAGCAAAACAAAGGTGGTCCGAAGTATGTGGGTGTCATCTATATGTAAGCTACTGTCAAGTGTCGGTGGAAAGAAGTATACGAAACAGAAGTCACAGGACACATTCGTAAGACTGAACGCAATAGTGGGTGAGTCGCATGGGCGGAGATAAAAGGGGGGGCACAAGGGGCAGGTGCCCCCTAGCGAAAAAAATTGTAGTGCAAATTTTCGAAAATATTTAGCTTTTTTTGTAATTTGCCCCACCCCGCCCCGAACCAATTTATAGCGTAGTTTCTAAAATTTATCAAAGTGTGCCCCCTCGAGCAAAAATTTCTGGCTCCGCCTAAACAACAATATACAAATGATTCATAACAATAATTATAAAAAAATCACTTACCTTATCACTATGCTAGACAGAAGTCCGTCGTACCGATCTGGCGGTTTTAGTTTTTAACAGATCCTGTTGCGGCACGTCGGTTTCAGTTGAGGCGGTGCAGCGATGGTGATGGTGGTAGTGGCGGCTGTTGAGGGGTCAATAGAGAGAGAAATGAGAGTATTCGTGTGTGTGTTTGGGAGGTGTGTTTTGTGAGGTTGCAGCGCATGGATGGAAGGATAACCGACGGTTCAGATTAGAATTATGAGATGTCATCTAATGGCTCGTAGTTCTCCCCTCTTTATCTTAATTTTTATGCGTCCAGCATTTTAAATCTTTTCTTAAAAAAAATAAAAAATAAAAGAAAAGAAAAAAAACATTAATCTTAACTAGACACTTAGGTGTGTTTGGTATGCCTATTTCGGAATGAGGAATGGAAATGAAAGTCATTAAAGTTGTTTGTTTTGTCTAAAAGGTTATGAGGATACCCTTAGATAAGGGTATTCACTATTCATGACTAGGAGGTCATGTATAAGTTTTTCATTCCAAATAAGTGGTCCCACATCACACACTCTCAAATTATTATTTTTAAGAAAAAACAATTGCTCATTTTTTATGTTTTCCAACCGTATTTGATTTTGTAAAAAAATTGGTTAAATATTTAAAAATAATTAATGGGTCCTACACAGTTATATTTGTTGTTGATACCTTATACAAATTAAAAATACATACCAAACAATGTTTTTTAGTTAATGATAATTACTTTCATTCCATCCTTTAATCAATCCGATATACATTGTGATTCCTGCATCTATACCAAACAGCGCCTTGGAGAATGTTTGGTACGATGGAAAGGAAATGTGAGAATTGAAAATATATGCATTCCCGTGTTTGTTGCGTGCAAAGAATGAATATATGAGATTCAGTTTGCATTCTCATTCCTTCGATTTGATTCTTTCAAAAAAGTAAAGAAAGCGGGCGAATAAAAATTTTGAGAAGGGTGTTTCTGTATTTTCATTCTCCTATTAATCACTGAGTTTGATTTAAAAAAAAAAGAGTAAATTGCAAAATCGTCCCTAAACTTTGGCCAAATGCGCGTTTCGTCCCAAAACTTTGAAAAGTGCGAATATCGTCGCAATGGGAAACTTTAGGGAAATCGTCATTGGCTGGATCGAATGACTAAAATACCCTTCTCTTCATTCTTTTCGGTTTGTTCGCGAAATGGTCCCTGTTTCGCCGGATTTGCAAATTTAGTCATTTTTTTTTTTTTTTAATTAACTATTAATATTATTATTATTATTTTTACGTTTTCGTGCGATTTTTACGTTTTAAATCGATTTTTACGTTTTCATCAGTTTTTTACGTTTCGTCCGTTTTTACGTTTCGTCAGATTTTTACGTTCGTCCGTTTTACGTTTCGTCAGATTTTTACGTTTCGTCAGATTTTTACGTTTTCGTCCGTTTTTACGTTTTGTCTCTTTTTACGTTTTCGTCCGTTTTACGTTTTCGTCCGATTTTTACGTTGTCATCCGTTTTTACGTTTCGTCCGTTTTTACGTTTTCGTGCGATTTTTACGTTTCGTCGATTTTTACGTTTTCGTCCGGTTTTTACGTTTTCGTCCGTTTTACGTTTTCATCCGTTTTTACGTTTTCGTCCGTTTTTACGTTTTCATCGATTTTTACGTTTCGTGATTTTTACGTTATCGTCCGTTTTTACGTTTTCGTCGATTTTTACGGACAAAACATAAAAAAATCGGACGAAACGAAAAATAAACGCAGACGGCGTAAAATCGAACAGCATCGAACAACGTAAAAATCGAACAGCGTAAAAAATCGACAACGTAACGGCAAATCGACGAAAACGAAAACGGAAAACGTAAAAACGATCAAAACGTAAAAACGCGGGCAAAACGAAAACGGCGAAAAAAAGAGACAAAACTTAAAAACGGACAAAATAGTAAAAAACGGACGAAACGAAAAATCGGACCAACGAAAAACGGACAAAAAGTAAAAAACGAATCAAAACGAAACGGACGAAAACGAAAACGGATGAAAACGTAAAAATCGAGGAAAACGTAAAACGGACAAAACGTAAAAAAGAGACAAAACGTAAAAATAGGAAAACGTAAAACGACGAAAATCGGACGAAAACGTAAAAATCGGAAAACGTAAAAGCGGACGAAAACGTAAAAATCGACGAAAACGTAAAAGCGGACGAAACGTAAAAATCGGACGAAAACGTAAAAATCGAGAAAACGTAAAAAATATACTAATATTAATAGTTAATTAAAAAAAAAAAAAAAAAAAAAGGACTAAATTTGCAAAATCGGTGAAACACGGGGACCATTTACTTAACAAATGAAAAGTAATAAAGAAAGGTATTTTGTCATTTGATCAAGTAGTGAGATCGCCCCAAAGTTTCTCATGAGACGATATTTTCACTTTCCAAAGTTTTGGGACGAAACGCTGCATTTGGCCAAAGTTTAGGGACGATTTTGCAATTTACTCAAAAAAAAAAGGCGGAGTATAAGTCCATCTACACGTGCTTGGCACATTCTTTTTCATATTAAGGGTCCTTTTGGTTTACTTATATGAATCACAATGGATATTGGTATGATAATATGGTGATATGAAAATGAGTTTGATAGTTGGAAAAAAGTTGTTTGGTTTATATAATTAGGTTTGAATATTTTTTGATAAATATGAATTAAAAGAGTGATGTGAGTGAAATTAATAGGGCCTATGGGAATGGTTTGGTAAAATCCACCAAGTTCAAGTGGTATGGATCTATAGGTATCATCTGTAGAGTCCACGGGAATGATTTAGCAAAACCACTCAACCAAATAAACACAAATGGTTTCAAACCCGTACCCCCATTCCCATACCCTTATACCAAACGGACCCTTAATATATCACGCCCTTCTTTTTCTCTCTGACAAACTCACAAACCTAAAACCCACTTTTGATTTAATCGGCCCTACTGCTCTCCATTTATATTGTTTATCTCCAGTTTTCCTCCTCTGTAATAATTTGATTTGTTTATATTGTTTATCTCTAGTTCACATTAGTCCCATATCAATATCATATCATATAAAATTAAGGGGCTGTTTGGTTCATAGAAATTCAACTCATGGAATTTCATTTGCTGGTGAATTTGATTATTGGAGTATATAAAAACCCACATATATAAAACCCCTTTTATGTTTGGTTCACACGATTTATGTCAAAAGATTTAAATTGATATACTAGTAGATTACCTTATTGCCCTTTGCAACAAACCCAGGTTCTCCTACCAGAAATTATCCCAAAAGCTCAAGAACTAAAAGAACAAAATAATTCCCATTACCATATAGCAATAATTTGCCAACTTTGTTTAAAAAACAAACTCGTAAAATTAATTGTATAAAAAAAAGGACTTGCATATGATGTTAATACATAATTAATTTTTCTAAACCCTAGATCTAGACGACAAAACTCGTTTCTACAAAATCAGATTTTTTTTATTTATAACGAAATCTGAATCTTTGCAGACACAAAATCGCATGTTGCTAACTGAAATTCGCAATATTCGTGTTACCCATATCACTTTTGCAAACCCATAAATGAGTGAAAATAAAAATTGAAACTTATAACAAGAACAAGTGGAGATAAGTAAATCAAGAAGAATAATTACTCAATGATGCAAATTACAAGAAAGATGACGATGCAACAAAGGTTATATGGTAAAGTAAGATTTAAGTAGTTGGAAGAGTGGAAAACAATGAAGAAGAACCAGAACAAAATATAAAATAGAGAATGGGCATTTTTGTCCAACTCATCATTTATAACTTTGTGGTCCCCACTGGTTTTATAATTTATCCCTTGTGTGGTTAGTTTAGATATCACTCATTTTATAGTATTTTAAATTGAAAGACCCATCTTATTTACTTACCAAACACGTTTTGTAATTGTATTTCAATATAAAACCCACTAAAACCACCTAAATACAATGAACCAAACAGCCCCTAAGGGTTTTTTGTTTATAATGCTTAAACTTATTAATATCCTTCACTGATTCCTAAAAACCATAATTTGTTAACCATAATTTGTTATCAACTAAAATTCAAAATTCGATTATAGTTACATGTATGAATAATATATTTTTCTTCTTTATTGCTATGTGACCAGAACGTAATAATGCAACATCTATATTTTACTCATAAAAGTTTTGTTGATTTTAAGAGATGTCGTTACCACTTTATGACGATTTGTGGTAATGATAGAACCATTGGTCATCATATTTTCGAGCTATCTTTTCTAAATTTTGATAGTTTTAATATGTGTTAGTGTGATCGATTGTAAATTGGCAACAACAACGTATTATAATCAGGAAAAAAACAAGATAATTCATACACATGTTGATAATTGATAAATTGACAGTATATAAGTTTTATTAAAAAACAACAATAGAGTAGTAAGAATCATCAAAGGTTAAAATCACAAATACTTAACTTAATTAGATTTATTTTAACTTGATTCTCTATTTATACCAAGCGCGAAAATCAATTTTCTAATGCATTCCACAACGTGATTTTTTACTTTTACCAAACAGTGAAATCTTCCCTCTGTATTTATACTTATTCCTTTTCTTTGCATTCTTATTCTTTGTTTCATTTCCATTCTTTGTCATTGATTCGTACCAAACGTCCCCTTAGACTACAAGTAGTGGTGCAAGTATATCTCAGCTTTCTCACTCCTTTTACTTTCTCTCACTCTCACTCATCATGGGTAGTGGAGGAGAGACGTGGCGAGATTGATGTTGAAGAAGATGTGTGAGGTTGATGGATTTTTATTTTTTTTTTCCCGAGAAAGATAGGATTTTTGTGTTGATAAGTAAGATTGATGTTGAAGAAGATGATGGTGTCAGATTTTAATTAGGTGGTGAGAGACGTGAATGATAAGTATTCATGTATATAATTTTGTTGAGTTGTACTTTAAGTTAGTTGTATTGTAAGTTTTCTTATACTAGTTGAAAGTGGTGTGTTAAGAAGAAAGAGAAAAATGAAAAGACAATTTTACCCTCACATGCCTTGCACATGAGGATTTTTTAACGGTCAAAATTGACGCGGTTTGATCAAGGGACTTCTAGTGTTAAGGGTTTCGGAGTTAAGGACTATTTGTGCCAAAAAAATCAAAGGACCAAGAGTGAAAGTTAACGCAAACCACAGGGACCATCTTTGTAATTTACTCTTTAATTAAATATTTTATATTTATAAACTAAAAACGTAATATGAACGTAAACTTAAATGTAGTCGTATGAAATTAAAAATGTACACGTACGAAATAAAAACTAAAACACCGCCTCATTAAAATAAAATTACAATACGAAAATATAAGAAAATAAGAAAAAAAACACAACATAAAAAGAAAGTTACAGTACGAATTCAAATTCAATTTCAATTTCAAAGTTACTGTTCAAATTCAAAATTTCAAATTGAAATTCAAAATTAAACAAATCCTATCTTTTTTTCCCTATATATATCCACTGCATCTACAACAAAAAAAACACATCTCTCACACACAATTTCTCTCAACTTCATCATTTTATACAAAAATGTCTCAAGAAAACACTCCCAAAGCAATTCCCCAACACCCGAAATTGAACAAAACACTACCGGAACAATTCCCCAACACTCACGGAAACAACTTCAACACTTGAATATGAACCGGCTTCACCCTCAGAAAACAACCCGTTTCTTACTGAGGAAGAGGAATGATTACTTCTTCAGGATGAAGAAACATTGAGAGAAATTGAAGAAGAATAAGAAGCAAAAGAAGAAGCAGCTCGTAAGGAGTGGGAAGCAAGGGAAGAAGAAGCTCGTAAGGAACGCTGGTTTGACAAAGCGTATAAAGAGTTGGAAGAGGATTTTGGGGACTTTTCTTCTTACGATGATGGTTATTACACAAATTAATCTATGGCTGAAGAACTTATATGTTTTATTTTATGTGTCGTAGTTTTATTTTCATTATCTAGTTTGTACTCTGCTTTGCTTGGGTAATGAATACAAGTTTTATTCTTATTTTTTGTGTATCTAGTTTTATTTTCATTCATTTAAATAGGTAAAAATGGGGTGTTTGATTTTTTATTTTTTATTATTATTATTTTTTTACACAAAGGACCAATGTAAAGTTTTTTTTTGTCCCACCACGTCATGAACAATGCTCGGTGAGTAACTCACCAAACAAAACATGTTTTCCGTGAGTTAGACCATGCGGCATGGAAGTTACCATCATGACTTAGTCACTCACAGAGAAAACAATCCCACTCCGCCTAGCGTTAGGGGGTGTTTCTTTATTGTCACTTAATGAGTGAGGTAGTGTTTGATAATAATTTAAAGAGTCTTAATTGTAAAATAGCTAAGTTAATTAAGTCACTAATTGAGTGTTTGTTTGGTGCTTAATTTAAATGGGATGACTTTCCAGAAAAAGCCATGAGAATGAGGATCTCTATATTAAGTCATCACTTTTATCATACTTTTACATATTTACCCTTCCACTTCTTAACATTTAATCAACACTTAATTCAAATAAAAGGGTATAACAATAATTTTTTTAATTCAGACACTTTATTCAGCACACAAAACAAACAACCATTTATTCATCTACAAATAGACAGCATATATCCAGACAGACACTTTAATTTAACATGACTTAATATAAAACTAAACAAACATGCCCTGAGTCCATCCTGTATTCCCTCTTACTGTGGAGGCTCACAAAAATGACTCTCTCTTGAAATAAGTATAAGAGGGTGTTTGAATGTAACTTAATTGATTTAATATGAAAAAACTTAATTTATTAATTCATGTGAAAAGTTATTTGTTTTTCACTTAATCAAAATAAATGACTTAAAATAAAAAGTGATAAAAGTGAGTGTCTCCACATTAAGTCATTTGTTAATTAACACCACTCTACACTACTTAATTTAGTAAGCAATGACTTGATTGACTTAATATGAAGAAAAAAAATGAATTTATTAAGTCATATAAAACTATTTGTTTGTTTAATTTTTTCATTAAGTCGTGTTAATTTACAGATGACCTAATATGAAGGCTCTCTCTTTTATCACTTTGTATTTTAAGATTAAGTGAAAAACAAATAACTTTTCACATGACTTAATTGACTTAATATGAAAAAAATTGAATTCATTAAGTCATATTAAAACTGTTTGTTTATGACTTAATAGAAAAAGTTGACTCAAAATATTAAGCAATAAAACTGAGGGTGTCTGCATTAAGTCATATCTTAATTAGAAGTGACTTAATAAAAAAAATTAACAAACAAGCCTAAGTCATGATTAAACTAAAGTGTCTGTCTGGATATATGTTGTCTGTATGTAAATGAATAAATGGTTGTTTGTTTTGTATGCTGAATAAAGTGTCTGAATTAATAAAATTATTGTTATACCCTTTTATTTGAAATAAGTGATGATTAGTCATTAAGAAGTGGAAGGGTAAATATGTAAAAGTAGGATAAAAGTGATGACTTAATATAAAGACCCTCATTCTTATGGCTTTTTATAGAAGGTCATCCATTTAAATTAAGCACCAAACAAACACTCAATTAGTGACTTAATTAAATTACATATTTTACAATTAAGACTTTTTAAGTCATTATCAAACACCACCTAAGTATTTTTTTTAATTAAACATTACTTAATTGAAAATTTGTAACTAACGTTTGATAAAAAATGTATTAAGTCATGTTTTATTAAGAGATTACTTAATACAGACAACCTCATTTTTATTACTTAATAGTTTGAGTCATTTTTCTCTATTAAGTCACAACTAAACATTTTTCATATGACTTAATTAATTCAGTTTTTTTTCACATTTTTCATATGACTTAATTAATTCAGACCAAACAGCCCCGTCACATCAGCGTCAACTCAACATTCTTTCTCCTAAAACAAACACAGACACCCAGATGGTGACCGCACGTGTGACCGAACACTTTTTATTAATTAGAATTTCAATAATAACTAAAAAATAAACATTGCATTAATAACTCAAATAAAATTAAAATGTTACAATAAAATTAGGGTGCATTTGTTCAATGCCAAATGTGTTCCACTAAATCGGCTTTAAGACTAGACGAGTTTCCTGATTATGTATTTATTTGATAACTTGTAACCTATCTTCTCTCGATCGTACGCAATCATCTTAACGATGTTGTTTACAAGGATACATTCGAGAGAGATTGCCTTTCCTTTGTCTTTTCGAATCATATTATGTAATACGATGCAAGTGTGCATCAAACCTGTAATTTTCTGAACGCTTTGCGACCATGCAGGAGTTTTTAGTACATCCCATTTTTTCTTTAACACGCCAAATGTTCGTTTCACATCTTTTCTTGCTGCTTCATGCGCTTGCTTATATCGTATTCACTTTGTATCATTCGAGTCTACCTGTAAAATGGAATTAACAAGAACAACCCATTACAGATATATCCCGTTAGTAAGATAATATCATCATCTATAAATCACGTTGTTAGCCACAAATGAAACCTCTTTGCGCTTTCCCGACTTTAAGATCGTTTAAAAGAGGCGGTTGACGTATAACATTGATGTCATTGTTCGAACTAGGGGTGTCAAAAGGGTTGACCCGACCTGACCCGAACCCGATAAAGCCTTATAGGGTCGGGTTCATTCGGGTTCAACTTCGCTTATCGGGTCTATCGGGTCAACCCGACCAACCCGATAACCTTATAGGGTCGGGTTAGGGTTATATTTTTTATACTTATCGGGTTCGGGTTCAACCCGATAACCCGATAAATGTATAAGCCTTCCTAATAGCACTTTAAACCCCTACCTGATATAAGTGTTAGCTCAATATGTACAAATGTTAAACCCCTACCTGATATAATTAAATACAACATGTGTATGCATGTGAACATATGAAAATATTGTTTGACTTTTTCATGTTCAGCAATGTTTATGCATGTATAATGCAACTTCAAACATTTGAAATGTTGGATAAACCAAGTACAGAGACAAAAATACAACAACTTGAAGAGATTCTTTATATTACCACTTGCAGCAACATTGACACTCAACTTGTAATATACAAGTACAAAATTAAAAAATGCTAACAAAATTATAGGATATATTCAGCTGATATTACAAGTTCTTACAATACAAATGTATATAAGTTCAAACTTAACTGGCCTAGAACCAAAACTAGTGTAAAGTTCGCGTCAAAAAACAAGAAACACAAAGGTGCAAACTTTGGTTTCTTGTATAACATTCGTTTATATAACATGTATATTAAAGTAATATTGTAACATTAATTTCACCAATCCAAAATTGTGTTTTGTAAATCAGTAGGATAGTCAACTCAACACAACCCGATAACAACCCGACAACCCAACCCGAATCAACCCGACCCGTTTGGACCCGAAACTCGATAACTGATAGCTTATAGGGTCGGGTTAGGTCAAATTTTGAGACACCAAAACCGAATCAACCCACCGATAAACCCGATAACCCGACAACCCGACCCGATAACACCCCTAGTTCGAACTGCAACACCAAAGACGCGATGCCAAATCCATAAATCTTGTGAGGCAACCGCTTCTAATAAATGAATAGATCTGACCAAGAATTATCCCTACAAAATTGACCACGAAATTTAGTTAGGCATTGGGTCCACCACCATTTCGTACAATTAATGCTTCCTGTCATCCTAGAAAACCCATGTGTCTCCTCATGAAAAGCATAAAGTTTTTCAACATTGGTTGTGTAGGCTTTCACAAATACTGCTCGCCATATAACTCCATAACCCCATTACAGAAATCACCGAGAGAATCACGAGAAAATTTATTACCAAATTGTAGATATTTGTCTAGATTATCTGGAATGGTGCCGTGTGCTAATTCGCAAATTACAGATGTACACTTTACCAACGGGGAAATGCCAACTCTCCCCGTACAATCAATAGTTTGTTGCAAATACGGGTAGTTATCAGTCAATTCTTGAACAATGCGTGTTAATAGTGATCGACTCATTGGAATCGCTTACGGAATAAATAGTAGTTGTACAATGGTTCTTCAGTGAAGTAAGCCGTCAATAAATGATCATGAACACCGCAACGATCTCTATCAGTCGGGTTTCGTGGGTTTATTAAGATTGTGGAAGTGAAAGCTTGAATAAACAAAGCGGCAGTTGTTGATGATGCCGAGAACACAAAAAAGTAGAACGTCATTTATTTGACTCACCCCACATAACAATACATAAACATTTCGTTATGTGGCAGTGAGTTCTTTTTATCATGAGACAAGATTTTTTTACTACATCAAAAAGCTATACATTCATCATATTCGAACCAGATATATAACCATACCAAATATATAAGGTTGACCAGCTTGTGCAGCTGAGTTAAGACGATAAAGAAAAAAGACACGGGACCCATATAAAGGTACACTGTCTGCACTTTTATGCGATCCCAATGTCTTTTCAGTAGCCCAAATGTCTTATAATGTCTTAAGCTTGTGCCCCAGGCACAAGTTAGAAAAACCCAATATATAATAAACAAATATAACTGAAAATTCAAGGTACATAAAAGAATTTTAAAATAGTCATGATTATGGTTGTGTTTGGCGAAGAGCTTATAGGGGATCATGGTGCTTAGACTTTTAAAATAAGTCGGCTTATAATATAAAATTCGTTTGTCATTCGGGCTTATGAAATCATAACCACTAAAAGGAGCTTAAAACTTTAGCCCTATAAAAGGGGCTAAAAATTTTAGCCCGAGTCTTTTGAACAATAAATTACTTATTTATCTACAAAAATATCTAACATATACAAAAACTCATTTAATTATGTTATTTTTAGTAATTTTACAATAATAAGCTTAAGCTTAAGCCCATTTGCCAAACAAGTTTAAAAAATACAATTTCAACTTCTATTATAATAAAAGCCTCAAATTTGCCCCAACCCAAATTTTAAACTCAAATTTCTAACCCTAACCCATTCATACCAAACATACCATATATGTCCTCGATCTAAATTAGTAGTTTTCGATTATAACAATTATTTTTTATTCAATTGTTTTTAAGTGAGGTGTTAATTTGCATTTAAGAAAATATCTCCGTTAATGATTTAATTATCTTGACTTGCTTAATTATTTTGATCAATTTTCAATTTTGTTATTATTATTAAAAAATGCTTGAGATGTGTTGTATTGTGTGCATCGATTATTGTACTACTTACAATTTTAAGACAATGATGTATTCTTTACAAAGAAGTAACAAGACAACAATTAGAGGGGAAGGTATCGTGATGGAGCATCATCTCTTCATCACTGTCACCTCAGCGCCACATCAGCATTCCACTTCTCCACAACTAACCACAACAAACCCCCCTCACTCATAACAAATGTCAACCTTTTCATTTGGATCCCACCACTACCACTTTATTTTATTTATTCAATTTTCCAAATAAACTAAATTCATTTCATTCAAAATAAAAATACAATACATAACTTAATAATAAGAAGAAAAAAAAACAACACATACTAATAAAAACGATACGAAAAGAAAAAAATGACACGGGTAAAAAATACAACACATACTAATAATACGAAACCTAGTCATCTCTTTGGTGATATTTTGATTAGTCGTTCTGCCTCTGCGGATGATTTACGCCACAGGGTCGATTCAAATTCGGATCTATCATCGAAAATCCATCTCGATCTTCTCGAGAGCTTTTCCTTCTCCCGCATCGCCTCGTAACAAGCCCTTTGGCGTCGGCTTTTGAGCATATATTTCGGATATATGTCAGAAAAAAGTACTCGATTGACTCCCTACCGGAGTCTCATGAGCCGACGTTGAAGTCGACTTTTGTTTCTTTCATGGCTCGTTTGCCGCCATCTCTTCGTGACGAGATCGTCTGTCCGGGCCGAATATATCCTCGAGACATGTAATGTCAATGAGATTTTCGGCATCCCACTTCGGGTAATTTTTCAAAACCTCCCAACATTTTTCATACACGAACTCCTTCCCACCATAACGTTGCGTAAAGCTAGACATGATCGTGGTCATTTCCACCACTTCGAAGCTGCAGATGTTTGTAAATAGCGTTGAACTTCTGGCAATCACCGTTAATCCTCGACCATTTACCAGTTACCATATTCTTGCCACGCTGGTTGTCGGTGGTCTGAGTATTGAACAAGTCGAGAATGTCGTTCCAAAAGAAATCTTCGGAACGGTCATTTCCCATATCTCGATCTTGGGAAATTTCTATCCAACACTTCGCAAGTAACCTTTCTTCAGACTTGCTCCACTTCCTCCTGTCTGTCTGGGCTATGACTTCTACATCTTCGTCGTCGTCTGCGTCCAAATCCACAGCTTGTTTTTTTCCCTTCGTCTTTTTCCCCTACCTTTGGCCGGTTCACGTACTTTTGGAACCTTGAATTATGAACCGGACGGTTGTGATTCCATTTGGGGAAACTGTGGAGGCTGTGACGGGTTAAAAAACTGTGGAGGTTGTGACGGGTTAAAAAACTGAGGTGATGGAAATCGGCCGGGGTAATTTGCAAATCCTTGTTGAAACTGATATTGTTGGTTAAGAAAAATTTCTTGTGGAGACGGGTTGGAATTTGTTGAGGAGGGGATAGACGGGTTTGAAGAACCCCCGTATTGTGGTGGGTTTGAGTTAAGTAAGTTTGTAAGTACCTCCGTCATTTGGGTTTGAGACATTGTGAGATTTTTTTTGAATAAATGTATAGAGAGTTGAGGAAGATGTAGGAGATGAAGATGATAAAAATGGTGGGTTTGATATGTTATTTTATAGGGGTGGTTTTTTTTTTTTTTTTTTTTTTTTTTTTTTTTAAGTAAGTTTTATCCGCTTAATAACGGATATATATCCGTTGCTCACTTTTTGTCGAAACAAGGCTCGCCGTCGTAATCCATCGAACTCACCCATGACGAGGGTAGGCGGTGTGGTGGCGGCCGGCAGCCGCCACATCGCCCCATCATGAGCTACGAAATGCCACACCCTCCGCTCTTAGTCACTTTAGAACATCTTCATTGTAAAAATTAAATGTACTTTTTGCATTAAGATAGTGCAAAAGTACAAGCAGTGTTGCAAAAAGGTCTGGCCGATTAATCACCGATTAGGTGCTATCACACCGACCTTCCGATTTGTAAATCGTTCAAACAAATCGGTCAACCATGGTCAATGGCGGTTAACGATGGTCAAACTTACCGAAAACATGGAACTCTTACCGGAAATACCTTAAACTCTCTGTAAATTAGTTATAATCACTGTTTATATTTATTACAAGATGTTTTTCAAGGAAATCTTGCCGAAAATACCAACACTTGTCAGAATACCTAAAACTTGCCAAAAGGGCCAATACAATTAATCACCGATTCGCTATTTTTGCAACCCTGAACAAATGTAATAATTTATAGTCGCTGTTTATATCTATTACAAGATGTTTTAAAGGAAAATCTTTTGGAAATACCCAAAACTACCCAAAACTTGCCAAAAATGCCAATCCGATTAATCACCGATTAATCCCGCCTAGACCGATTACAAGCTACAGGGGGGTCGACCGCCTCACTACTGATTCACGATTTTTGCAACCTTGAGTACAAGAAATATCCTTCTCCAATGTACGCACTAACGCTGGGTTCTTAAGTTTATTTTTGGACAAAAAGGAAAGTAAAAGGGAAGAAACATTAAAAAAAAGTTGTGTTATTTAGTTTTTTTAGGAAGAAAAGCGGGGAGAAATGAGGTGATGAGAAAGGAAAGTTTATATGTTTTTTGTTAACAAAATATTTTGCCCAGATCTGGGGAGAAGAGAAAGGAACTTGTTTCTTTTTTTTTCTTTTAATAAACAGCTGGAGAACAGAACGTAAACATTTGCAATATCTTAATGGAACGGATAGTAATGCATAAAATGCACCAAACACAATGATATATCATTTATTGCATTAAAATACAATGTTTTAACTTTTACTCTTTTTAAATTATTTACTTGTCTTAAGCAAAATAAAAATGTTTAATAAAGTTTAGTGCAAAATTTAGTGCCTATAACGCAATAGCATTTTTTAGTCAAAGTATATGTTGGAAAATGAGTTTTGCAAAATGAGTTTTGCAAATTTTGGACACTATTTAATATATGTATATGTTATATATATTTATCTTTCTTGGTAGCTTTATGCTCTCCTCGACGATTTCAAGAACGAGCTAAAGTATGTCCAAAATGGAGTTGAAATGAATGAGATATCGTGTCTCAGTGAGACACTTGAAACATAAAAACTTGGAAAATGGGAGAATCCCACATCGCCCAAAACAAGAAGTGGATGCTTGTTTATAAGGAAATTATAGTTTTGGCTATCAAATTCCTTTAGGTTGGTTATGCCCCACTCCTACGTCTTGTGGCGGGGGTGCAGTAAATGGATTTCGGGTCAAAATGAGTTGAAGCTTCGAACTCATGCGACCTCAAGGACACTAATGCGATTCAAGCCTCGCACACGCAAGTATCTTTTGTCGGTTTCATTTTTCTCAGTAAATCTATTTTAGAATAGATTGAAACTTATCAAGTAAGTTTACAAATCGCTTTAATTTTTCGTAGAATCTATTTTAGAATAGATTGAAACTTATCAAGTAAGTTTACGTAAATCGCTTTATGTTTTAAAAGATATGCAAATCGGCTTTATGTATTAAAGATTTGCGAACTGCTTTAGATGTACAGATTTTTCGTTTATATGGTGGAATATTTTTCTTGGAGGACAAGTTGAGTCTTCAATATAAATCTGACCATATGTCTCATTCGTTCACACATTGTAAAACGCAGCCCTTACAGACGAGTTCCAGTGACTCTTTGATCGAAACACACAAGTCTTTCGGCGATCTTTCGGGCAAGTTTGTCGGTCCGGTGTGCAACAGTTTTGAACGTTGTAACACGGGAAGCAGACGGCGAATCTGTTTTAAGGGAATCGTGTTAAACACGAGCCTCGTTTCACGACCTTTATCGCTTTCATTTAATTATCTATATAGAGTATGTCTTCGCTTCTACCCTTTCATCTGTTCTAGTTTTACATTTTAGTACTGTTATTTATTATTTGTAATCGGTTTTATAATAAAAGTGTACATCGCTTCCTCATAGCCTTAAAACAAATTCGGTTTAACGAATTTATAACACTTTGTTAAAAATCGGATTTGTATTACAGTAATTTTATAACTGCTTTCGTCGAAACCTTGTTGAGTTTCTTTGAAATCAGTTTTATTAAATGGTTTTTAACATCTGACGGATTACAGATCTATAACGTTTTTTAAGCGCTTTATTATCAATTTTAACGAAACCAAGATAGAGTTTCTATTAAATCGATTTACTCGATCCATCAAAACCAAGATGTAGTTTTGTTGAATGATTTGGTACAAGTAGATACCATTTAAAGCAGTTTGTTTAATTGTTTGTGTTTGATCTTCGGGATGACAAACACCACTACCCTCCCTGTGACTACTATGTGAACGAATCTGTGCGCCATTACTACCACGATTGCTAATCATGCCGAGAAACCGAGAAATTCAATGGGAGTCATTGAACGCAAGTACAAAACCGAGGATCTTTGGTACAAAGAAGTTCGTGGTAGCTCGCTTTTTGGATTACAAGATGGGTGATTCAAAGAATGTGATGAGTCGTTCAAGATCCGCAGTTTTGCTACACGACATTCATCTTTGAGGAATGACTTTGAGTGAAACTTTTCAAGTTGCCGCTATTATTGAAAAGTTACCTCCAATGGGTAGAATTCAAGAACTACCTAAAGCATAAGCGAAAGGAGATGAGTGTTGAAGACTTGGTTGTTCGTCTTCGTATTGAACATGACAACAGTTGGCTCGAAAAAACACGTATACTGATTACTCGCAAAGGCAAATATGGTTGAGCATGTTTCGTCATCTTCAAAGTCCAATGTCAAAGATAAAGGCAAAGGAAAAGGAAAGAATGACAAGAAGGGCAAAGGAAGTCGATTACCTTGCTCCTAAAGTCGCAATTGTGAAATGAAGTTCCAAGGGTGTGTTTCAATTGTGACCTACCAGTCACCGTGTTGCTAATCAGAAGATGTCGAGCGGGTGACTCCACGCATGAGGTTAATATGGTGAATGAAGATGTGGACATGATTACTATGGTGTCTCGATGTCATTGCCATGATCTACGAAGTTAACTCGTAGGTTCCAACAAACGGGGAATGGTGGGTGGATCTTGGGGCTACCCGTCGTGTGCAGGCCGATAAGAGTATGTTTCACTCTTTCAGGCGGTTGATAGTGGAGAGAAGTCGATACATGGGCAACTCGCAAGCTTTGAGATCAAGGCGAAGGAGATGTAATCTTGAAGATGACATCCGAGAAAGAGCTCAAGTTGACTAATGTCTTGTATGTTCCGTAGATTCGCAAGAATCTTGTGTCAGTCGGGTGTTGAACAAGTTTGGTTTTCGTCTTGTTTTTAGTCCGATAAGTTTGTTCTTTCTAAGAATCAAGTGTATGTTGGTAGGGATATGCCACAATGGTATGTTTAAACTCAATGTAATGGTTGTTAAGAAAGATATCAATAAGATGAATTCTTCCGCTTACTTGATTGAGTCTTCTAATATGTGGCATGGCCGTCTTGGACATGTAAATTTTAATTCAATGCGTCGTTTGATTAAATTTAATTGCATACCTAATTTCCATATTGACTCAAAATATAAATGTGAAACTTGTGTTCAAGCCGAACTTACAAGAGCATCTTTCAAATCGGTTGAACGAAAACCCAACCACTTGATATGATACACACCGACATATGTGATTTGAAATCACTACCCACAAAAGGTGGCAATAAGTACTTTATCACGCTTATTGATGATTGTACAAAGTATTGCTATGTTTACTTCATCGAAAAGTAAAGATGAAGCTATAGACAAGTTTGTTCTATACAAAACGAAGTTGAGAATCAACTTAGTAAGAAAATCAAGGTGGTACAAGTGATAGAGGAGGTGAATATGTGTCTGCATCACGATCTATGTGCAAAACATGGAATTAGACACGAGTTCACCGCTCACTATTCACCTCAGTAACGGTATTGCCGAAAGGAAGAACCGCACCTTGAAAGAAATGGTTAATGCCATGTTGATAAGTTCGGTCTAAGCGGGACATGTGGGGAAGCCATTTTAACGGCTACTTATCTTTTAAATAAGATACCTCGTAAGGAAAATGAAGAGACCCCTTATGAATTATGGATGGAAGAAAGCCATCATATCAAGATTACTACAGTGTGGGGTGTCTAGCAAAGGTAGCTATACCGAGTCCCAAGGCCCAAAAGATTGGACCTAAATATGTGGATTGTATATTCATCGGATATGCTAAGAATAGCAGTGCTTATCGCTTCATTGTACATGATTTGAAAAATCCGGATATACAAAAGGGTACTTTAATGGAATCAAGGAATGCTTCATTCTTTGAAACTATATTTCTTTGTTTAACGAAGGAAACTAAAAGTTCATCTAGAATAGATGAAGAAGTTGTCCAAGATAAGAGACAACGAGATGATAATGATCTCCAAGATGAGAGACAAGATCAAACTGAGGAAGAAGAGGTTGAACCTAGAAGAAGCAAAAGGGCAAGAACCGAGAAATCGTTTGGACCCAATTTTGTTTCTTTTATGGTTGAAAACGAACCTACTTCATACCGAGAAGCGGTTACTTCCTCAGAATGGCCTCAATGGAAAGAAGCCATTAAAAGTGAAATAGATTCTATTTTACAAAATCATGCTTGGGAGCTCGTGGATTTACCTCACGGATGTAAACCACTAGGCTATAAATGGATCTTCAAGAAGAAGATGAAAGCCGATGGCACCATTGACAAGTATAAAGCAAGATTAGTAATCAAAGGATTTAGACAACGAAGGTCTTGATTACTTTGATACATATTCGCTCGTTACGCGAATAACATCGATTAGGATGATACTTGCTATCGCCGCTTTAAGAAATTTGGAAGTTCACCAAATGGATGTGAAACGGCATTTCTAAACGGAGATTTAGAAGAAGAAATCTACATGAACCAACCCGAGGGTTTCATGGCTCTGGACAAGAGAACAAAGTTTGTAGGCTTGTTAAGTCATTATATGGCTTAAAGCAAGCTCCCAAACAATGGCATCAAAATTTGACCACGCCATGCTAGAGTGGATTCAAAATTAATGAATGCGAAAAATTTGTTTATGTCAAAGATGAAATAGTGGATATGTAATCTTGTGTTTATATGTTGATGATATGCTTATCGTTGGCGAGAACGACAAGATGATCAAATCTACTAAAGACATGTTGAAATCAAAGTTTGACATGAAGGATATGGGTTTGGTCGATGTGATCCTTGGAATAAAGATCATCTGAACTCAAAATGGACTTGTGTTAAGTCAGCACATTATGTGGACAAAATTCTTAATACTCATAATGCGGGATTCCGGCTAGCTAGAACTCAATTGACACCAAGAAGCATCTATCTAAAAATAGAGGCTTAGGTGTTGCCCAATTAGAGTATTCAAGAATTATTGGCATGTTAATGTACTTAATGGTGCACCGACCGACTTAGCATATCTTTGTTAGCAAAAGCTAAGAGGTATACTAGTAACCCAAGCTATGCACATTGGGCGACTATGACTAGATACTTCACTATTTGAGATACTGATCGCGATTATGGATCATTATGATCGATATCCAATTTGTTATCGAAGGATACTGATGATGCAAATTGGATATCGACATAAAGGATTCTAGATCGACTAGTGGATATGTGTTTACATTAGGAGGGAGCTATATCTTGGAAGTCTTCCAAGCAAACCGTTATAGCTAAGTCCACGATGGAATCGAATTTATCGCGTTAGTTAAATGCGGACAAGAGGCGGAATGGCTACGTCAATTCGTAGAGGACATACCAAAGTGGCCTAAACCGTAACGCCATTAGTATAGATTGTGATAGTCAATCTAATTGGCGAGCTCATAGCATAATGTATAATGGAAAGTCCGGACATATCCGCCGTCGACATAATTCGATCGACAACTACTCTCAACAGAGTTATCTCAATTGACTATGTGAAGTCAAAGGATAACATCGCGGATCCGCTTACGAAAGGCTTAAGCGGAGAGTTAGTTAGTAAGTCGTCTAAAGGAATGAGACTAAAGCCCTCGAAGGAATGAGTTTCTATGAAGGAAAACCTAACCCGCTTGTTGGAGATCCCAAGATCTGGGTTCAATAGGACAACCTAATCATAGAAATGGGAAGTCGCGTCAATGTGGGGAGTTACTAAATATTGTAATTTCTAGTCCATTCCTATAACAAATGTGACTTGTTGAGAGGTTAAACATATGGCTTTAATGATTCAGATGAAATCATAAAGCATAATGATTCAAGATGAAATCACAAAACATATGTTTTTAATGATTCAAGATGAAATTACCTATGTGAGAGAAAGTGGGTCGTTTCAAGGGAAATGTGGGCGCAATTCCTAAGAGCTCTTGCAGAACAGGCTAGTGTTCATGACCATAACGAACACGACTACGAGGACTTGACATTGTCGGGAGAGTCTTGTGTGGAGTGTAATGTCGCTCACGTAAATGGATAATGAGTTCAAGGACATCGTGTCACTCGGATCTAGGAGACTAAGTGCATCTCACGAGGAAGGTTCAAAGGGTTACACCTACCTATCCTATGCAAGACTTAACATGAAATTTCAAGAAACTTTCGTGTGTTTCGACCGATTTCCATTCATGTGGGGATTGTTGGAAATGAGTTTTGCAAAATGAGTTTTGCAAATTTTGGACACTATTTAATATATGTATATGTTATATGTATTTATCTTTCTTGGTAGCTGCGTTCTCCTCGACGAGAGCTTCGAACGAGCTAAATATGTCCAAATGGGTTGAAATGAATGAGATCTGTGTCTCAAAGTGAGGCACTTGAAACATAAAACTTGGAAAATGGAGAATCCCACATCGCCCCAAAACAAGAAGTGGATGCTTGTTTATAAGGAAATTATAGTTTGGCTATCAAATTCCTTTAGGTTGGTTATGCTCCCACTCCTACGTGCGCGGCGGGGTGCGAAAATGGGATTTCGGGTCAAATGAGTTCAAGCTTCGAACTCATGCGAGCCGCGACCTGACTGATATGACGAATGCACTTAAGCCTCGTGACACGTGCGTATCTTTCTTTGCAGTTTGAGTTTCATTTTTCCAGTTTTTACGTAAATCTATTTTAGGAATAGATTGAAACTTATCGAGTAAGTTCTGAAACCGTTTATGTTTTTAAAAGATATGCAATCGGTTTATGTATTAAAAGATTTGCGAATTTGTTTTAGATATAACATTTTTCGTTTATATGGTGGAATATTTTCTTGGAGGACAAGTTGAGTCTTCAATATAAATACGACCATATGTCTCATTCGTTCTACACATCGTAAAACGCACTCCTTACAGACGAAGTTCCAGCAGCTCTTTGATCGAAACACACAAGTCTTTCAACGATCTTTCGTGCAAGTTTGTCGTCAAGTTTGTGCTGCAATTTTGAACGTTGTACCACGGGAAGCAGACGGCTTAATGCTTTAAGGGAATCGTGTTAAACACGAGCCTCGTTTCACGACCTTTCTTCGCTTTCATTTAATTATCTATATAGTCTGTCTTCCCGCTTCTACCCTTCTCATCATTTCTAGTTTTACATTTTAGTACTCTGTTATTTATTATTTGTAGTCTGGTTTTATAATAAAAGTGTACACCGTTTCCTACAGTATATTTAAAAATTGCTCGATCTTCAGCACTAAAATAGTTTAAAACTATAGTGCTAACAATAGAATGCCATAAATGAATTAGTGGTTTTCACAAATCGGGTAATATCTATAGAAACCGAAAAACTAAACTGTATCGAAGCAAATAAAATTGAACTGAATTTTTAACCAAACTGAATCCAAACGGAACCGAACTGAAGCAAATTAAATACTCGTTTTCGGTATATCCAAACCGAAAACCGAATTCACATAAACATATATATTTTTATATAAAAATCATTAAAACTATTTTCTAATATAAGTATAATATTTTTAAGTTTTAAAATTTTTTATTTTTTTTTTGCTAAAAGTCTATATAATTAAATGAAAAAAATGTATAACTTATGTAATTAGGATATACCCGAAAATTAAACCAAATTTAAATTTGATTTTCGGTTTAGTTTAATCTAAATTGAATTCGATTTTGTTCAATTTTACCAACAATTTTTTAATCAAATAAACCGAACAACTTAAGTAACCAAACCGATCAACACTATAAAATGAATCGCCATGCCAATCCAGCTTTGACAAACCCATGCACCAAAACCGCCTTAGATATTTGACTTTTTTATTACTGTGTTTGACTTACGCATTGTCAACAATAATCCTAACCGACACACATACCTATAAATACATCCATTATGCATAGGAGTAATATTATAAATTATATAGCTGTTTGTTAATTCTTACTCATCGATCGAATTGCAATTAGGTTATCATGATCATATCTTCCGTATTCGCTATTTGTTACGCATCAATCGATTGTTTCGGTTTAGGTTTTTATGATCGCATCTTCTACATTCACTATCTGTTAGCAGTCAACCGGTTTAGGTTATGTTCGTATCCTCTATATTCTTTGATTTCAATATCTACAGCTATTTGTATAATCGCGGTTTTATTCGTATTGGATTTGATTTAATAGACACACCGGCTTGATTACTGATCTCTGGTTCTTGTTGTATCTTATTTGTTAGGTGATAAGTTACATTCTGACTGGAATATAAACTGTTGACGAGGGCCATGAATTATGAGTTCGACGACTTAGCTGTTTTCTAAGGAGTTTTTGGTAATTCTTTTGTGTCGCCTTCCATTTTAAGTGATAGTTTACTTTCAGCTTTAATGTATTTGTTTTGGTAGATGCATTTGGTTATCGAGTTGTAGGTGGATAAATGATGTCTAAAAGTTGCAAAAAAGGTAGTATTATTTTTGTTAGTCATAAATTAGTAGTCGTGATTTACGATCGAACTCGAGATCACGAGATTGCACATTTTACATATGAGAATTAAAGTTTTATAATATAAAAGGTTGTATTAAGTTATTATTTACACGAAACGAATAACAAACGTTAAGTAATTAAACGTAATGGACTAACGGTCGTTAAATCTTAAAGGAAGGGACTATAGATGAAAATAGAGAACAAGAAGGTTCTAGAAATCCCTTTGGGATACTAAACCGATCGGCCATAGGGTTTGATAACCCAATCCATGTCCAACTTGCTCTCCAAGTTTTGCATACTATATAAACAAGGCTAAGGTTCATTGTTATTCATTTCTTATACACATAACCTAAAACCTAAGCTTGTGTTTTTCTTGTTTTAGTCCATAATCGATCGTCCCCTATCCCTTAGGGTCGATTACCTTTGTTTTTCTTAAACAAAAGTTTTGTGTTCCTTAAACTAGCATTTACTTTAATTCGTTTATGTCGTGTTAACGAGCAGGTAACTTATACACTATTATAAGTATCTTGGATTGAATTACAAAAATGGTAAGGGGCAATTCTTTTAATCCTTATAAATACTAATTAGGGTTCATCTCAATTGCTAGCTTGGAATTGATTCTTGTTTAGCTAGAATCAAAGGTACGCATACTTTTATATATTTATGTTAATTAATTATTCATTATATGTTCATATGCGCTTCCGCATGTGTACTTGATGTTTATTGTGTTTAATTATGATTGTCATGCTATTAAAATTATAACAGTGGCATCACGAGCCTTGGATAATGTGTAATTAATTACTAAACGCGTAAAAAACGGATATTATATTGTGTTTGTGATATGTTTAATTCTAGGGTTCAATTACTTTTTTCAAAACCCTAATTTTAGGGTTAGGGCCGATTGCCCTAATGTTTCAAAAAAAAATTCGAACTCTATTTTTTTTAATTGTCGAGTTATAAATTTTTTCTAGGGTTTGTTAATTTGTTTTGTTATTAGATAATTAAACCTAGAATTATATATATGTTTACGTGAATTAATTCGTGAATAATTGTTATGTGACATGGAATTGTATGCGATCTTGTGACTAATTGAATAATTGTTATGATTGAATCCATGATGAGATATGCATGTTTGTCATGGATTGTTGCTTGTATGATTAATTGTTAAGTTTTTATTACATGTATTGTTTTGATAATTCTTGAATTGAGGAATACCTCAATAATATTAATGAATCAATTATGTGCAATATGATATATGTTTGACTATGGTTTACGCAATCGATTCATCGATGTATGTGGCTCACTTACCTTTGCAATATGAATAATTTAACCTTCAATTGATTATTAATAGGTTTTATCGAATAAGTTGCATCTGGCTACTTGTTTATGCATATTAATTGTTAGTTATGTGTGCATTGTTTTAAATGTTTATTTTTTTTACTTGTTTGTTTATTTTGTTTGACAAGTTTTAAGTAAAGGGTAATTTTTTGAATAGAAAAATAAGTTGGACTAAACAATGATGAAATTTGATTTGTTTTAAGCATAAATTCTCAAATTTTTGGTCGATTGATGCGACTGTACCAAATGGTTAGAACGGCTCACCCATTATAACAAACTGTGTGAGGGGTATAAGGAGGGTCCACATTAAATTGCGATTTGAAAGAAGAAGGTTTTTAATACGCTACGCGCTGACCCGCTTCACCGCTCCTTTGTGCGTCATATTTGGAGCTACCAAGTATAACTATTATATGTACAAAGCATCTTAATGCAAAGTTGTAAGTTTCTCAACACATCGATTAAAAGTTTGTTGATTTAGATTGTACATATTTGATTTGGCACAATAATCAAAACTAGTACCCTTAAAATTAAGTTAGTGCCATCTAGTTAAAGGAACACTTGAAGTTGCAATTTACGTCATGTGAGAACTTGGCGAGATTGTAATGGAAAGGTAAATCTTCATGTTGTGTGAGACCTCAACTCAACTTGGACCAATGGTACAAGATGGGGATAAAACATGTTTACATTACAATATTGTTTGTTAATGTAAATCTCATAATGATCTAGGAATTGGAAAATGTTTGCCAATTATTGTTCGACAGATTACCTTATTATGTGCTTTCATTGCTAGCAGATTAACTGATGTAATTGAACTATGATAATTTAGATCCTAGTTTTCGAGAAAATTCTATGGTTATATGAATATTACCTTGGGTATTGTATTTTCTTGAAAAGTTGTATTATCGAAAATGCTAATATTTGATCTTTTTTCTGTAGAAATGGCTCAAAACGATAACACTACTCTAGGTTCTGCGTTCAAAACTTTCTTTGAGCGAGAAAAAATAATTGGCTCACAAAATTTCAATGACTCGTATCGCTCACTAAGAATTGTCTGTAGAGTGGCTGATAAACATGATTATTTGTATAAGGCATGTCCTGGTGAACCACTAGTTGAAGCCTCCGACGAGGCAAAAGCAGAATGGAAAGTTGAATACAAGCGACATAATGAAGTGGCTTGTTTGATGTTGGGAAGGATGACACATGCTCTACAATAGCAGTTTGAAAATTACTTCCCTTATGACATGCTCAACGAACTCAAACGAATGTTTAAAAAACCACAAGCTGTTGAAATCTATGATTTGATTGATGCACTTGACAACTGTAAGTAGGCAGATGGTAAACATGTTAGTGCACATGTGTTGGAAATGAAGGGTTACATGGACCAACTGCAAGCACTTGGCAATATCTATGAACAAGATATTGCTATGAACTTAATCAATAGGCCCTTTAATAAGGAATTTAATGGTTTTGTTCGTAATTTCAATATGCATTGCGCGGGGAAGACAGTAACTGAACTAAACACATTGCTTATTGATTACGAGAAAGGGTTACCACAAAAGGCCCCTACTCCCCAGGTACTAGCTATTCAGAGTGGTATGATCAACAAGCCAAAACCGCGTACGAAAAAGAAGGGTAAAGGAAATGGAAAGGTTGATAAGGGTAAGCAAGTTATGGCCTATCAACCTGAACCTAAAATATCCTCCTAAGAAGAAAGAATCCCGAAGGATCGGGCTTGCCCTTCTTGTCATGTAGGGTCGGCTGGAAGAGAAATTGTGCTCTTTATCTCGGATTTGCGAACAAATAAGAACAAAGTTTGGGTCCTTGAGGCGATTGTGTAACTTATTTATGATTGAATTATTTACTCTAAATCATAAAATTAATTATTGGGTATATGATACTTGATGGGGTATACACATTTGTAATAAACTGCAGGGGTTTAGAGTTGAAAGGAAGCTGTCTTATAGGTAGAAATATCTGCATGTGGGCAATGGAGCACCTGCAGTTGTTGAAGCCGTAGGAGTGTTTAATTTGGTTTTGCCTTCGGGCATAGTACTGTCATTAAGCAAATGCTATTATGCACCTTTTATTATTGGAGATGTTTCCTTTTCTGTTTTGTTGTATCTTGGTTTTAATCACACTATAAAGTATTGGAATTTCAGTTTCTTTAAATGGTATTTTTTATTTTAATGCTATTACTGTGAATGGTGTGTTTGAGATTAATATGATTGGTAATGTATCCAATAACAATAATTCGATGTTTAGCATCAATAAAAGAATGAAGTTAGCTTGAATTCTTCTTATCTTTGGCATTGTAGACTTCTTCATATAAGCGAGACTTCGCATGGAAAAACGCAGCGTGATGGGCTTTTGAAAAGGATCAATGGTGAATCATTTGATCGTGATGGTTTTATCAAATGATTCATCATTGATCCTTTTCAAAAGCCTATCACGCTGTGCCTTTCCATGCGAGTCTCGCTTATATGAGCAGTCTACAATGGCAAAGATGTTAAGAATTCAATTCTAACTTCATTCTCTTATCGATGCTAAATATCGAATTATTGTTATTGGATACATTAACAATCATATCAATCTCAAACACACCATTCACAAGATAACATTAAAATAAAAAATACCATTTAAAGAAACCGAAATTCCATTACTTGTGATAGTGTGATTAAAATCAAGATCCAACAAAACGAAGGAAACAACACTCTAATAATGAAGGTGCATAATAGTAATTGTTTAATGACAAGATTAAGCCCAAGGTAAAACCAAATTAAACACTTTATGACTTCAACGGCTGCAGATGCTCCATTACCCACATGCGATATTGCTCCCGTAAGACAACCGTTCTTACTCTAAACCCTGCGTGTATTAAAATGTGAATACCACATCCAAGATCATATACCCAAGAATTAATTTTATGATTTAAAGTAAATAATTCAATCATAAATAAGTTACCCGGTGTCGGCGGTGCCCGCACTTCTTGTTCTTATTTGTTCGCAAATCCTCGAGATAAAGAGCACAAATTTTCTTCCTGACCCTACATGACAAGAGTGCAAGCCCGATCCTCTTGGGATTCTCTTTCTTCTTAGGAGGATATTCTTAGGCTCAGTTGATAGCCATAACTTGCTTACCTTTATCGCTTTCCACTCCTTTACTTTTTTTTTCTTACGGCGGCGGCTTGTTAATCCTACCAATCCAATAGCTAGTACTAGAGTAGGGCCTTTGTGGTAACCCTTTCGTAATTAATAAGCAATGCGTAGTTCGCCATTTTCTTCCCCGCAATGCATATTGAAATTACGAACAAAACCATTAAAGTCCTTATTAAGGGACCTATTGATTAAGTTCACAGTAATATCTTGTTCATAGATCTTGCCAAGTGCTTGCAGTTGGTCCATGTAACCCTTCATTTCCAACACATGTGCACTAACAGGTTTACCAAATGCCTGCTTACAGCTGTGAAGTGCATCAATCAAATCATAGATTTCAACAGCTGGTGGTTTCTCAAACATCCGTCTGAGTTCGTTGAGCATGTCATAAGGTAAGTAATTTTCAAACTGCTTTTGTAGAGCATGTGGCATCATTCCCAAGCCACTTCATTATGTCGCTTGTATTCAACTTTCCATTATGCTTCTGCCTCGTCAGAGGCTTCAACAGGTGGTTCACCAGGACATGCCTTATACAAATAATCCAGTTTAACTAGCCACTCTACAGACAATTCTTAGTGAGCGATACCAGTCATTGAAATTTTGTGAGCCAATCAATTTTTCTCGCTCAAAGAAAGTTTTGAACGCAGAACCTAGTGTAGTGTTATCGTTTTGAGCCATTTCTAAAGAAAAAAATTCAAATATTAGCATTTTCGATAATACAACATTTCAAGAAAATAAATACCCAAGGTAATATTCATATAACCATAGAATTTTCTCGAAACTAGGATCCAAATTATCATAGTTCCGTCACCAGTTAATCTGCTAGCAATGAAAGCACATAATTAGGTAATCTGTCGAACAATAATTGGCAAACATTTTCTAATTCTTAGATCATTATGGGATTTTCATTAACAAACAATATTGTAATGTAAACATGTTTTATCCCCATCTTGTTCCATTGGTCCAAGTTCTCACTTACAACTCAATTTAAGTCTTATAATTTTAAAGAACTGCAAATGTGTCCGGTTGAGGTCTCACACAACATGAAGATTTACCTTTCCACTACAATCTCGCCAAGTTCTCACATGACGTAAATTGCAACTTCAAGTGTTCCTTTAACTAAATAGTACTAACTTAATTTTAAGGGTACAAGTTTTGATTATTGTGTCAAATCAAATATGTACAAAAATATCATGCATTCTCTTGTAGCATAGTTTCAGTAAAAATATTTTACCAATTAGTTTCTTTACCAAGTTAAATCAACAAAGTTTTAATCGATGTGTTGAGAAACTTACAACTTTACATTAAGATGCTTCGTACACATAATAGTTATACTTGGTAGCTCCAAATATGACGCACAAAGGAGCGGAGAAGCGGGTCAGCTCGTAGCGTATTAAAAACCTTCTTTCGAGTCGCAATTTAATGCGGACCCTCCGTATACCCCTCACACAGTTTGTCATAATGTGTGAGCCATTCTAACCATTTGGTACAGTCGCATCAATCGACTAAAAATTTGAGATTTTATGCTTAATATAAATCAAATTTCACCATTGTTTAATCCAATTTATTTTTTTATTCAAAAAATTACCCTTTGCTTAAAAATTGTCAAACAAAATAAAAAAACAAGTAAAATAAAAAATAAAAAATTAAAACAATGCCCACATAACTAACAATTAATATGCATAAACAAGTAGCCACATGCAACTTATTCGATAAAACCTATTAATAATCAATTCAAGATTAAATTATGCATATATAAACTAGGGCTTTCACTTACAAAGGTAAATGAGCCTCATACATGGATTGCGTAAGCTATAGTCAAACATATACCATATTGCACATAATTGATTCATTAATATTATTGAGGTTTTCCTCAATTTAAGAATTATCAAAACAATACATGTAATAAAAACTTAACAATTAATCATACAAGCAACAATCCATGACAAACATGCATGTCTCATCATGGATTCAATTATAACAATTATTCAATTAGTTACAAGATCGCATACAATTCCATGTCACATAAGAATAATTCACAAATTAATTCACGTAAACATATATAACTATAGGTTTAATTATATAATAACAAAACAAATTAACAAACCCTAAATAAATTTATAACTCGACAATTAAAAAAATTAGGGTTCGAATTTTTTTGTATTAAACATTAGGGCAATCTGCCCTAACCCGAAAATTAGGGTTTTGAAAAAATAACCAAACCCTAGAATTAATCATATCACAAACACAAGACAATATCCGTTTTTTTTACGCGTTTTGTAATTAATTACACATTATTCAAGGATCTGATAGCACAGTTAGAATTTTAATAGCATGACAATCATAATTAAACACAATAAACATCAAGTACACATGCTAAAGCGTATAAGAACATATAATGAATAATTAATTAACATAAATATAAAAGTATGCGTACCTTTGATTCTAGCTAAACAAGAATCAAATCCAAGCTAGTAATTGAGATGAACCCTAATTAGGGTTTATAAGGATTATAAGAATTGCCCCATATCATTTTTGTAATTCATTCCAAGATATTACAATAGTGTGTAAATGCTAGTTTAAGGAACACAAAACGTTTTGTTTAAGAAAAACAAAGGTAATTGATAGGGATTTAAAACATACATTTTTAGGGGGTCATTTAAGCCCTAAATCGACACATTTTATATCCGTTACTACTTAAAATTGTTCCTTTTAACATTTTAGGTCTTTTGAAGCAAAATCTTGGAATGAAGCATATTTGGACGAAAAGGGCGAAAACATGAAGAAAATGGCAAAGTCAAGATCAAAGGCCTCCAGCAGACACGAGGCATGTCCCAACCAAAGTGACGCCGTCCCTATATAGAAGTTTTGATCAAAATACACATGACGGCTCATAACAAATTACGGTTTTACAACCGACTGCGCCATGCCTAAACTCGAAGGCGTCCTCTCATTTTCCACACCAGACGCCCAAGAATCAATCTTAGAAGACGTCCTTCATGAAGACTGATGGCGTCACAGTTATCAACTGAAGCCGTCCCAACGATGACTTGGCCCAAACGAAACCCTAATGACGGTAACCTAACGGCGTCACTAGTAAAAGGTGACGCCGTCGCACTTGTAAATCTATATATAGAATTCAATTTTTCTGTTTTAAAGGAGGTAGAACTTTGGAGAGCAAACCCTAATTCAGTTGGAGTCCGACTTGGACAGTATCTAAGGGTCCCATACCCTTTTTTACATCATAAGATAAGTTTGTTAATCCATATTATCATTATGTCTACCCCATGTTCAATTGTATGTGTGTATGCTTGCTTGTTTAACATGAGTAGCTAAATTATCCTTATGTTTGCTTAGATCTATGAAACCTAGTTGTTAATTATTGTTAGGTTGTCTCTTGTCTTAATTGGTAGATGATAGAGTAAGAAAAATTGACTTCTTCTTAATTGTTGCGAGCTTGAACGTCCTAAATAGCAAAAAAGCTTAAGAGTGCACTTAGGCCATTCGTTGTGTTTATTGAGTGAGTTGTAACTTAAGGATAATAAAGTATTCGGGGGAGATACCATTGTACTTGCCGATCCCGGATAGTCTAGAGGAGAGTTGCAATTCATAGAACTAGGGAATTAGGCACCACCCTACGACCAAATGGAATACAACGCACCAATTAAGATGAGGATGTGACAATTCAATCGACCAATAAGAGATAACTAGGGAGTAAGAACATCTAAGTAAACACATTTTTAATCATCTATTGCGACGCTTGTACTTGTTGTAGACTATCTTAAACCAATGCTTCATGCCCCCTAACTTATAAATTGATTGGTCAAAAGTACATTTGCTTGAAGACAAACGAATTCCAAATGTAGGGATATTTGATAAGGATTTAAAACATATGTTTTTAGGGGGTCATTTAAGCCCTAAATCGACCCATTTTATATCTGTTACTACTTAAAATCGTTCTTTTTCATAGTTTAGGTCTTTTGGAAGCAAAATGATGGAATGAAGCATATTTGGACCAAAAGGAGCGAAAACATGAAGAAAATAGCAAAGTCAAGATCAAAGGCCTCCAAGCAGACCGCGGAGTTCCAACCAAAAGGCATACCGTCCTATATATAAGTTTTGATCAAAATACATGATGGCTCGTAACAAGTGCGGTTTTACAACTTTGACGCACACGCCTAAACTCGAAGGCATCACTCTCATTTTCCACACGAGAATCAATCTCACCGACGTCCTTCATGAAGATTGTGGGCCACACTTATCAACTGACGTCGTCCCAACGATGACTTTTTGGCCCAAACGAAACCCTAATGATGGCAACCTGACGGCGTCATTAGCAAAAGGTGACGTCGTCGCACTTATAAATCTCTATATAGAATTTGATTTTTCTGTTTTAAAGGAAGTAGAACTTTGGAGAGCAAACCCTAATTCAGTTGTAGGCCGACTTGGACAGTATCTAAGGGTCACATACCCTTCTTTACATCATAAGATAAGTTTGTTAATCCATATTATCATTATGTCTACCCTATGTTCAATTGTGTGTGTGTATGCTTGCTTGTTTAACATGAGTAGCTAAATTATCTTTGTGTTTGCTTAGATCTATGAAACCTAGTTGTTAATTATTGTTAGTTTGTCTCTTGTCTTAATTGGTAGACGCTAGAGTAAGGAAAACTGACTTCTTCTTTAATTGTTGCGAGCTTGAACGTCCTAAAGAGCAAAAAAGCTTAAGAGTGCACTTAGGCCATTCGTTTTGTTTATTGCCTGATTTGTAGCTTAAGGATAATAGAGTATTCGGGGGAGATACCATTGTACTCGCCGATCCCGGATAGTCTAGAGGAGAGTTGCAATTCATAGAACTAGGAAATTAGGCACCACCCTACGACCAAACAAAATACAACGCACCAATTAAGATGAGGATGTGACAATTCAACCGATCAATAAGAGATAACTAGGGAGTAAGAACATCTAAGTAAACACATTTTTAATCATCATACGAGCACATCTACAATTAGCATAATCTATCCTTAGTTAAAATAGTTAATTAGTTAAGTAGTTATAAAAGTAGTTAAAATTGGTAGAAGTACCACGCCCCACTCCTATACCCCGAGATATTTACTTTGCTTTCAAAAAACCATAAAAAGACTAAAAAGAATCTCCCTCAACCTTACCTTCTCGTCATACATCTCTTTCTAGCATTCATATTCTCCTAGAGAACGAATCAATCCCCTGGGCTTACCCCATACTACACTACAACGATTAGGTTCACTGCCTAGAGGGTTGAAAAACTTGCTCGTAAAAAAGGAAGTCTTCTCGACCCCGAACCCTCCGCATCAGGTTTTTAGCGCCGCTGCCGGGGAATAGAATAACTATTTAGATTTCTATCTCGTTTAGGTCTACTCGCTTGATTCCTATCAAGTGAGTTTTTTCTCTTATTCATTAGCTTCCTTGTAGTCTATCTTTTTATTTGTGTTTTTGTTCGTAATCTCGTCACTTTTCATTATGGAATGTGATAACCCACCCAACAACGATCCACCACCACATCAACCACTTCCACTCAATCAACCATCACATGACCTGCCAAGAGGCCGTACTCTTGGTGAATACTCTAGACCGAGCCATCAAGGCTATAGGAACACCATTGAGCTCCCACTTCAAGTTCAAACTATGGCCCTGCGATCCGACACCATCCGATTGGTGCAAAACGGATGTGCATTCCATGGACTTCGTTCCGAAGATCCTAATCAGCATCTTAAGGATTTCCTAAAAATCGTTGACTCCATTGACCTTGATGCTACCACACGGGAGACCACGCGCTTGCGTCTCTTCCAATTCTATCTACGGGACCAAGCTAATAATTGGCTTGAGCGACTTCCCGCATGATCCATCTCAAGTTGGGATGATCTCACCACTCGTTTCCTCGCCCAATTTTTCCTACCGGGGAGAACTACCAAGCTAAGGAATGACATATTGATTTTCCAACAACGTCAAGGCGAAACTCTCTACGAGGCGTGGACTCGATTCAAGGACTTACTCCATAAAGTCCTTCATCACGACATTGATCTTTGGCTTCAAGTCCAAATCTTTTACGATCATATCAATCTCTCCACTAGGCAAACCATCGACCAAGCGGCCGGTGGTAACGAATGTTGGATACAATAGCGGACCTTGCCCTCTATGACAACGAATGTTGGAATGACCCCCGTGAGTTGCTCAAAACTAGGGGTGAGAAAAAAAAAACCGAAACCAAACCGAAAACCGAAAAAACCGATCCAAAATAACCGTCCGAAATTAAAAACCGATGGTTTGGTTTTTTATTTTTCGTATAACCGAAGTTTCGGTTCGGTTTCGGTTTTGATATAGAAACCAAACCATGGAAACCGAACCGAACCGTTTCATTAATTATATTATATTTTTATAAATATATTATTAATTACTAAAGAGTCTAAGTGAATAAAAGGAGGGATCAAATATAAAAATAGTTTGGAAAAACCAAACGTCAAAAACAGTAAACACGCTTGCCTTGGGAACTAAATGGGTTAACCCAAAATCAGTAAATCTATCATCTTCTCCTAATCTCCTCTACTGAAAATGAAAATGAACTTTACAACCTTCATTGCCATTTAGCCTTGGTGCAACTTTGATCACTTTAACTCTTTAAGCTTTATTTTTTTATTGGTAAGTTTATGTTTTTATAATCACTTTAAACTTATCATCTAATTTTATTTATGCATGTACTTGTATAGTTTATAAGTTTATATTGTTATGCTATTTGTTATGCTATTTTTGTATATCAGTTGATGGAACCATCGAAGTATAGTTGTATCAGTTTATATTGTTATGCTATTTGCTATGCTATTTGTTATGCTAATCTTGTTATGCGATTTGTAATTTTGTATAATTAAAAGTTACATAATTTTCTATAAGTATCTTTATTCTATTTGTGATAAACATATATAAGTATCTTGTTATCAGTTTATCTTGTTATCAATTTAGCTGACATGCGGCTTGTTTATTTCAGTTGATGGAACCATCAGGTAGCGAGGCATCCGAAGCTCGAAGTATGGACAAAGGGAAGGCACCGGTCATTGATGTAGACAGTGAAAATGCGAATGAACACGTTAATGAGAATATTGATGAAGGTGTTAATGAATGTGTTGATGAGAAAAAAAAGCAAGGTCGATTAAAATCATTTGTGTGGGATCATTTTTCAAGGTCAAGAGGTGCTACCTCAACTACATGTCCTTATTGTGGTAATTGTCTTCAGCATGAAGTCAAAGCGAATGGTACTAGCACCTTACGTCATCATTTAAAATCAGATGTGTAACTTCACCCTTTATAGAACTAAAGATGAAGAAACAAACAACAATAAGTTTCAAGCCCGCTACTATGGGTGAATCTGGAGGTAGTTTAGTTTCTCACTCTTTTAACCAAGAACGTTGTAGAAAAGCCGTAGATAGGATGTGTATCAAAGACAATCAACCCTTTAGTATTGTTGAAGATGAGGGATTTTCGGAGTTAATGTGGGAAGCAAATCCTGAATTTTAAAAAACCAAACCGTGTGTCTCACTACCGACACATGGACGTCCATGCAAAACTATAACTATATGTGTCTCACGGCTCATTGGGTTGATGATAGTTGGAAATTAAGAAAGAAAATTCTTAATTTTTGTCGAATATCGAATCATAAGGGTGTGACGATAGGAAACTTAGCTTTAGTTCTGAGACTTCTGAGACATTCTTGTTACTGAGAGTGAGACTTGATTCTGACTTTAGTTCTGAGACTTCTTGTAGACTTCACCGCCTGTAGATAAGTTACGATTTGATTATAGTTCCTGTAGATAGACGTCCTGCAGACTTCATGTTATAGTTTCAGTTACAGTAGACAATTACATCTTTGTTACAGCTTTAGTAGCAGACTTTAGTTACAGTTTCAGTTTATGTAGATAGTTTCAGTTACATCTTTGTTTCAGACTTCAGTTATAGTTTCAGTTTAGTAGCAGACTTCCTGTAGACTTAAGTTGTAGCAGCTTTAGTACCAGACTTCAGTTATAGTTTCAGTTTACATTCTTCTGTAACATTTGGAAATGGTCAAACAACATATATTAATATTTCTAAAAAGTAACATTTGGAAATGGTCAAACAACATATATTAATATTTCTGTAGACATTCTTTAGTTACATCTTAGTAGCATTAATTAAATGGTCATGTTTAGTCACAACTACTAATTTAGTAATTCAACTTTTAATGTTCAATAGGTTTTTTTTGGAATATTTGAGGATTTTTTATGATGTGACAAAGAAGATTTCGAGGTGTAAGTATGTGACAAGCAATATGTTTGTGCACGATCTTGTCACAATGCATGCCGCTATTTCAAAAATGTGTCGACATGCTGATGAAAATAAAAGGAAGATTGCCTTATCAATGAAAGATAAATATGACAAGTATTGGGACAATTTGGATAATATGAATGTTTTGTTGTATGTGGCCTTGGTAATAGATCCTCGAAATAAGTTGAAGTATCTTGAATTTTGTTTGGACATAATTTATCCTAAAAGTCGAACATCCACAGAAACATCCAATCAAGGTGACCAAGTTCAAACGATTGAAAACATTGTCCGTGAAAACTATTGAAATTTGTAAAATTGTGGAGGATGCTCTTAAAGAGTTGTATGTGCACTACAAGATCAAACTCGACAAACACGATGATCAAACTTTTACCGTGTCTTCTTCTTCTACTCCTAGTGAAGATGATAGTAGCATGAAGATCGACCTTGATGATGGGTTTTCAAAGTATTTGGAGACCCAATATGGTGAAGGTGATGATTATAGTGAAGTAGATATTTATTTAAAGGATGGGGCAGAAAAAGGGGGGATAATTCATTTGATGTTTTAGGATGGTAAAATCAAAATATGGTGAAGTTTCCAATATTATCACAAGTAGCTAAGCATGTGTTAGCAATGCCAATCTCGACCGCTGCATCGAGTCGGCATTTAGCAGTGGAAGGGTTATCGATAAATAAAGAAGCTCTCTACGCCTAAGACCGCGGAAGATCTCATTTGTGCACAAGATTGGTTACTTGTCTACACGGCGGATTTGAAAGATATGCCCGTTAATGTCTTACCACTTGAAGAGATGGTGGAAATTTTGGAGAAACTAGAACTTGGTAAGTAATGAAACTTGATTTAATTATGTTAATTTTTCCCGCTATATGTTATGCTAATCCATTATTTATATTTGTTTGTAGATATGCTTTCTACGGGAAAAAAGCAACACAATGATACATCTCAACATGAAATTTGAAGTCATGAAGTTGTTTCCGTTAGAGTTTGAAGTCAAGAAACTATTTTAGAGATTGTGGTTTTATGTTCAGACGTTTGTGTTGCAATTTAAGATATTGTCGGATTGTTATCTTTTAAGTTTTAAGTTGATGGTTTTATTTAAGATATTGGTTTTGTTATATTTTGTTATATTTTGTTATCATTTTTCCTACTAATTGTTATCATTTTTGGGCAAAATTGGCCCAAGTTGGGCCCAAGCCCAATTTAGTGGATAACCGACCAAACCGAGAAACCGAACCACGAAACCGACAAAAAACCGAAAAATCGAAACCGAGAAAAACCAACGGTTTCGGTTATGGTTTTTAAGAAACCGAACATTCGGTTTTCGGTTTCGGTTTGTGTATAAAACCGAACCAAACCGAACCATGCTCACCCCTACCCAAAACTGTAAAGCTAATCTCCTTGCCTCCAATTGACT
This sequence comes from Chrysanthemum lavandulifolium, assembly GCA_022545495.1. Classification (NCBI taxonomy): domain Eukaryota; kingdom Viridiplantae; phylum Streptophyta; class Magnoliopsida; order Asterales; family Asteraceae; genus Chrysanthemum; species Chrysanthemum lavandulifolium. The sequence goes on from CM040243.1 coordinate 46,505,257, forward strand.
CACAACCTTCCAATCGTAGGATGCTCGAACTTGAAGATCAAGTCAAATTCCTAATGAGTTCCTACGAAACTCCTAAGCCTTCACGCCAAGTGAACAAAGTCTCTTCCTTGTGTGAGTTATGTAGTGGTCCCCATGACACTCGTAATTGCACGAGACTCCCCAAACAAGCTTCCGTGGACTATGCATCCTCGCGTACCAATGGAATGGGAGGAAGATTCCCCACAACACCCGGACCTAGGACTTACAACGAAGCCCGAGAGGTATGGAGGGGCAAACCCAACTATAATTGGAGTCAAACCAAAGAATTCACCTCTAACGACTCCCCATGGACCCAACAACACAATTCAAGCCCTCATGCCCCTAGTCAACACAACTTAGAAGGGATAATGCGAAACCTCGTGACATCCCAAGAAGCCCAAATAGCCAATCTTTCGGACCGCTTTACCCAACAACAAGTCGAGATGGATAGGAAGATAGATAACCACTCTTGAAAGCCATTACCAATCATGACAGGACGACAACCGAAAAGGTTAATGCTATCTCGACTCACTCCTCTGAAAAAGCTTCCCTTGTAAAGATTAAGGACTCGAGCAAGTACTTCGCTCACTCGCAATTAGGCAATGAGACTAGGGACCCGTCTTCATCAAAGCACGTTCACTTCGTCAATGCCATTACCCTTGTAAGACCAAATAGGAATAACAATGAAGCAAACCATGAGACGATGCTTGAGGTTAGTAAGACTCTTAAGGATGAAACAACCAATGAAGTAGACGAAGTAGGTGATGAACACTTCAACAAGTTTCCTACGGATGAGGAACTTTCATACCACCCACACTTAGTGCGCAACCTTCGTCCCTTTTATACTATGAGATGCCCACACATCACCTTTGGAAATCCTAGAAACCTCAACATGCCGTGTTGCATATGACATGTTTTTGTGGCAAAGGCCTACATTGATCGCAAGTCCCCAATAAACATCGTGACTAGCACGTACTATAATTGGGTAATGAAAAAACCTATCCCAAATAGGCAAGACCCCGATGATCCTAGAGTAAGATGTAATTTCCTTGGCAGAATTAAAGGATTGCCCGTCTATGTATGAAGCTTCACGTACCTAATGGATTTCGTGATTGTGAAAGATATTAGTACGGCTATAGATCCTAGCTTGTCCCATGTAGTTTTAGGAAAGCCTTTCATAGATAGCTTCGGGATGACTTATGATCCATCGTTAGAGATAGTTAGATTTAAGGAAGAGACCGATGACATTGCCTACCAAATGCCATTTAAGATTGAGCAATTATTATCACTATCCAATAATAAGAAGGAACTTAAGCTATCGGTCTACTATAGGAATGAGAAGGATAGAAGGAGAGGAGTAGATTATGTGATGAGTAAGATATTTGGATTCTGTAAAGAATGTGTGAAATTAGGGCCGGAATATAGAACCAAATGGGGGCAAGTTGATTTCTTAGAAAGATGCACAATAGGGCATAACTATGCTATGGAAAACCCCAATAGAGATCGTCATGAGGAAGAAGATGACGGTAAGGAAGTCACGTAGGGGCATGACTTCGAGTCTAGCTACAAGACTCATAAATAAAGAAAAGCGCTTCGTGGGAGACAACCCATGCTTAATTTGCTTGTTTTGTTTTTCAATTTTGTTTGTGTGTTTATATATCTTTTTCGTTATTGTTTATTCTCATGTTAGACTTTGTGAAAATGCTTTATTTAATTCTTAATGTACCTTCTTTTATCATAACTTTGATACTTTCGGGGATCATTGAGGACAATGTTCAATTTAAGTGTAGGAAGGGAGAATAAAATAGGAACTTAGAAACTATTCACTCACTTGATTATTTGTCTTGTCCTTGGTAATTTGTGTAATAATTTAGGAGAAATATTTTTTAATGCAATTTTAGCACCAAATTTAAAATAATTTATGGCATTTACGAGCTAAACTTTAGTCTTAATAAAGCGTCTCATGGATAGGAATTATATGACTAGCAAAAAAACCGTATACCACTCAAATTCCACCCAAAAAATGTGAGGTTCGCTCCTAGATCTTTAGGAATAAAAGCATTCATCTTTAATGCTTAGTGAGTGTACCGATAGTATAATAGATTCTATAACTTTCTTTGTGATGCATTCCGAGATCGCTAGTGAGACTACACTTGTGTAGTTAGGATTAACTAAATGATAAGAGGCATTAGGATAACCCTTGTTTTAAACCTGTAATATAATTACCTCTTCCACATCGGTTGAGTAATTTTCCCAACACCCTTGCGATGTACTTATCTTCAGTACACGATACCCCTAGTTAACCCCTCTGATCCTATCCTTTTCGTGGTTCTCGTGATGTTCCGGTTTTCTGGAATATCAACGAAGAGCATTGTTTACAATCCACCCCCAAATGTTACACTCAAATCGCCTTAGCCTACCTTGTATGCACTCATCTTTAGTGCATTATTGTTATCATTACTAAACCCTTAGTTCAATTATCTAGTTACTTGCATGGTTGCTAAGTCGAGTCATATCATTTGTATACAGTTTTGGGACGATTGGGACTCATGGGTTAAAGTAATATTTTATGGAGTAACAGGAAAGAACGCTAACTTCAAATTCCATTTGTCTACGTAATTAAATACTCCAAGTGTTTTGAACTTTTCGAATCGGGTCAAGTAGTGTTAGTTAAATAAAAACTCAAGTGTAGGGATGCTCCTATAAATCCCTTTATTTTGATGTTATCGTAGAGGATGGTAGAGTAAAAAGGTATGAAAAAAAATCGATAAAAAAGAGAAAAAGAGTTGTTAAAAAAAAATGAAGAAAATGAAGAAAAACTTACGGGCTACAATCCTACATCTATCTTTATGTTTATGTTTTTAAGTTTATGTTTGTGTTTTGATTCAAGTTATCTAGTGTTAGTGAGTCGAGTCTTGTCTTAGCAACGCCACGCTTTACATGCTTGTAACATAAGATTTTTGACTTGCCACCACTAAATATCCTCTATCCAACAAAACCTTTTACTTCCCTACCCTAAGCCTAAAGTTACAACCCTTGTAAAGACCTCTTAGATAGTTATTCCTAGGTAGTTACGCCAAAGCGGTGGAGGTTTGATCTATTCTTAAGCCTATGGTAATCTATGTACTATATCAGGTAATGAGTGTTTATCTTCCATTTCCATTCATATTATATTTCATATAAACCCAAGAGATGAGAGAATCCAAACACCAATTGTGAGGTGTTAGTATATAATTTCCGTGCTTTTTATTACTATAGCGACGCTTGTACTTGTTGTAGACTATCTTAAACCAATGCTTCATGCCTCCTAACTTATAAATTGATTGGTCAAAAGCACATTTGCTTGAAGACAAACAAATTTCAAATGTAGGGATATTTGATAAGGATTTAAAACATATGTTTTTAGGGGGTCATTTAAGCCCTAAATCGACACATTTTATATCCGTTACTACTTAAAATCGTTCTTTTTCATATTTTAGGTCTTTTGGAAGCAAAATGCTGGAATGAATCATATTTGGACGAAAAGGAGCGAAAACATGAAGAAAATAGCAAAGTCAAGATCAAAGGCCCTCCAACAGACCTGATGGAGTTCTAACAAAAGGGCAACGCCGTCCCTATATAGAAGTTTTGATCAAAATACACATGATGGCTCAGAACAAATTCTGGTTTTACAACCTGACAGCGTCACGCCTAAACTCGGGCGCCACTCATTTTCACACGGACGCCCAAGAATCAATCTCGCAGACGGCGTCCTTCATGAAGATTGACGGTGTCACACTTATCAACTGACGTTGTCCCAACGATGACTTGGCCCAAACGAAACCCTAATGACGGCAACCTGACGGCGTCATTAGCAAAAGGTGACGTCGTCGCACTTATAAATCTCTATATAGAATTTGATTTTCCTGTTTTAAAGGAGGTAGAACTTTGGAGACAAAACCCTAATTCAGTTGTAGGCCGACTTGGACAGTATCTAAGGGTCCCATACCCTTCTTTACATCATAAGATAAGTTTGTTAATCCATATTATCATTATGTCTACCCCATGTTCAATTGTATGTGTGTATGCTTGCTTGTTTAACATGAGTAGCTAAATTATCTTTGTGTTTGCTTAGATCTATGAAACCTAGTTGTTAATTATTGTTAGTTTGTCTCTTGTCTTAATTGGTAGATGCTAGAGTAAGGAAAACTAACTTATTCTTTAATTGTTGCGAGCTTGAACGTCCTAAATAGCAAAAAAGCTTAAGAGTGCACTTAGGCTATTCGTTTTGTTTATTGCGTGAGTTGTAGCTTAAGGATAATAGAGTATTCGGTGGAGATACCATTGTACTCGCCGATCCCGGATAGTCTAGAGGAGAGTTGCAATTCATAGAACTAGGGAATTAAGCACCACCCTACGACCAAACGGAATACAACGCATCAATTAAGATGAGGATGTGACAATTCAACCGATCAATAAGAGATAACTAGGGATTAAAAACATCTAAGTAAACACATTTTTAATCATCATACGAGCACATCTACAATTAGCATAATCTATCCTTAGTTAAAATAGTTAATTAGTTAAGTAGTTATAAAAGTAGTTAAAATTGGTAGAAGTACCTCCCCCCACTCCTATACCCCGAGATATTTACCTTGCTTTCAAAAAACCATAAAAAGACTAAAAGAATCTCCCTCAACCTTACCTTCTCGTCATACATCTCTTTCTAGCATTCCTATTCCCCAGAGAACGAATCAATCCCACAGGCTTACCCCATACTACACTACAACGATTAGGTTCACGCCTGAGGGTTGAAAAACTTGCTCAGAAAAGGAAGTCTTCTCGACCCGAACCCTCCAGATCGAATCGACCCTAAGGGATAGGAGACGTTCGATTATGGACTATAACAAGAAAAATACAAGCTTAAGTTTTAGGTTATGTGTACAAGGAGTGAATAACAATAAACGTTATCCTTGTTTCTATAGTATGCAAAACTTGGAGAGCAAGTTGGACATGGATTGGGTTATCAAACCCTATGGCCGATCGGTTTAGTATCCCAAAGGGATTTCTAGAACTTCTTGTTCTCTATTTTCATCTATGATAAGGATTTAAAAGGTACACTTTTGAGGGTCATTTAAGCCCTTAATTGATCACTTTTGTATCCGTTACTACTTAATTTCGTTCCTTTTCACTTTTTAGGTCTCTTGAAGGCAAATTTCGGAATGACACTTATTCGGACGAAAAGGCGCGAATATATGAAGAAAATGGCCAAAGTCAAGAATCGAGACACTCAAGTCTTTGGAATTGAAGGGGACGGCGTCACGGCTTAAATGCGACCGTCGCGACACATCTTGAGACGACTCGAGAGCAAATTGCTATTTTACAAGTGACGGCATCAGTTTAAAAGAGTAGGGCGTCACAACTCGGACGGCCTAGATTTGGATCCCGACGACATCGAGGTTGAAGCCGGCGGCGTCACACGAGCATAAGGTGACGCCGTCACAGAGTTGACGTGGCCAAGACGAAACCCTAATGGCGGCGACCCGACGGCGTCACAATTAAAGAGTGACGCCGTCGCATATTGTAACACTATATATAGAATCCGAATTTTTCAGTTTTAGAGAGGTAGTTTTGTGGAGTAAAAACCTAAACCGAACCAAGGTTGTCTTGGGCGGTATCTTAGGGTTCCATACCCTATTTTACAACAAGATAAGTGTTTTACTTCATTAATTCAATCATGTCTTCAATTGTTTGTGTGTATGCTTGCATGTTCTCCATGTCCGGCTAATTTACTTGTGTGTTTGCTTAGATATATGAAACCTAGGTATTGAATATTGATTGGTTGTCTCTTATCTTAATTGTGATTGACCTAGTATTGCGATAGGTCATCCGTTGTGTTATTAATGCTTGATTAATCTTTGTTGAACCTTAGCTTATAGTTACTAGTGGAATTGTAGGCTAAATATCCAAAGATAACCTTAGTGTTAAGTTTATGAATCCTAGAGATTTCGTAGTCATTAACCTTAGGTAGCTTCAAAGAGTTAGGGATAAACGCATACCCTACGACCTTAGAAAACACAACGCGTTAAGAATAAGGACGTGACAATTCAACCATCAATAGGAGATAACTAGGGAGTAATAACATCTAAGTAAACACATTTTAATCATCATAAGAGCACACAACAATAGACATAGACTACACTCACCTTAGATTAGATAATTAGATAAGTAGAGTAATCGGTAGAAATACCAACCCCCAAATCCAATACCCCGAGATTCGTACCTTTCCATTTTCTAAAAACATAAAAAAGATAAAAAATAATCTTCCTCAACCCCAACCTTAGCGTAGTAATTTCTCACTAGCATTCCTATTCCCCTAGAGAACGATATCAATTCCCGAGGCTTACCCTAATACTACACTACAACGATTAGGTTCACTGCCTAGGGTGTTGAAAACTTGCTCGACGAAAAGGAAGTTCCTTTGACCCCGAACGCGCGTTGTACGCGTATCAAGTTTTTGGCGCCGCTGCCGTGGAATAGAATATTGGGAGTTCACCTCGTTTAGGTTTCCTTGCTTGATTCCTATCAAGTAAGCTTTTTCCCATTTTTAGCTTCCTCGTAGTCTATCCCCCTTCTTCGTGACCTTTGTTAGTAATCCCATCACTTTTCATCATGGAAAGTGATAACCCACCAAACAACAACCTACCATTTGATCCCACTTTTGCCAACCAACTCCGAGCTCGTATTGTTAGTGAAATTGGAGAGCTTAGGAAATTGAATAGGATAATTGAAAATGCACTCGAGGAGGCCCTTAGGGAATCCACTGGCACTTTAGATAGTAAATCAACCTCGAGTGATTCAGATGATGAGTTAGAAGAAGGAGATTATAAGGTATTAGAAGTTATGGAAGGATGTAAGGAGGAGGAAGAACTTAGGGAGTATTTTGATTCATACCCTAATGGGAAGGAAACCGCCTATCACTATAACGTAGTTAACTTCCCGCATCCACCTTTCGAGCCTTGCATTAGAAGTGGTGACCCTAAAAATATAAAGATACCGTGCATGATTGGATACTTATATAGGGATCACACTTACATTGACTATAAGGCACCCATGAACATAATGTCTAGGCTCTACTACAATTGGATCATGAGCAAAAAGTTAGGACCTATGAAGGACCCCTTTCACCCTAGGAAAGTGAGTAACTATGTTGGGAGGGCCAAAGGATTGCATGTCTTCGTAGGTAACTTCACATATAGGTGTGATTTCATGATCTTGGAGGATGTTAAGGGCATCATTGATGGGTTTCTAGGAGATGTGATACTTGGGAGACCATTTATTGAGGAATCTAAGATGGTTTATGATCAAGAGGCAGGAATAGCCAAGTTCTCAAACGGGACCGAATGTGTTAAGTATATAATGCCCTGCAAAAATAAGAAGTTTGGGGGTATTGACGATCTTGATGTAGACAACATTTCGGCCTTTGAAGTAGATTGGGAGAACAAGGTTCACTACACCGCTTGTCTAGAGTTAGGCCCTGAATATACTCGTGATGAGAGAAGAGTGAAAGAAATCGAATGGACCTCTAAGATTAGAGGAACGTAGGGGCACGACTTCGAGTCTAGCTACAAGACTCATAAATAAAGAAAAGCGCTTCGTGGGAGGCAACCCGTGCTTAATCGTTTGCTTGTTTGTGTGTCGTATATTTTTTTATTGATTGTTTATTCTCATGTTTAAATTTGTAAAATGCTTTATTTTGTCTTTAACCTCGTCTTAATTACATATAAAGGTATTTTACATAAGGGATAAGTGTAGGGAGGATTACACACGTTTTCAAAAGAACGTGAACATGAGAATTACAATTATTTAAAAGATATACATGTGTGTTTGTTCGAGTCAAATGCTTGTATCGAGTCATAATGGATGTTTTGCGTGAAATTTTTCCGATTCTAAAGATAAAATTTTCCGAATTTTTCCGAAAATCGCAGACCGCTTTTTGTCGGGATAACTCGACGGCATCGTGGTCGCAACCGACGGCGTCGAGGAGTAGAAACCGCTTACTACTTTTTCTCGTTTTCGAGCTACTTATAAATTTTGGAATTTTCTGTGTCTTAATTTTCCGTAAAATCAGAAACATCCATTCCACAAGCATTATATCCTAGTTTAGTAGAGTCATATATATATTGTTACCGCCGATTTTACGCGAAGGTTTCGTTTGTTTTCTTCAAGTGTGCAGGTTTAATTTATCAAGAAGAAGATACATAAGATTGGAAGGAGCTTTTCACGCAAACACTCTTCTTGAAGAAAGATTTAACCACTACTTCACACGGATCCTACCGAGCTAATCAGGGGAGTACTAGTTTCTTTCGTTTTTAATTACCTTCCATTATCATAACTTTGATACTTTCGGGGAACATTGGGGACAATGTTCAGTTTAAGTGTAGGGAGGAAAATAAAACGGAACTTTGAAACTATGCTTATCCTTGACTATTTGCCTTGTCCAATTTCATTTGTGTAATAAACCATGAGAAATATCGGTTAGGGTAATTTTGGCACCAAATTTAAATTTTTTATGACATGTAGGAGTGGGCCATTAGTCTTAATAAAGCGTCTCATGGATAGGAAGTTATATGACTAGCACAAAACCCTTTACCACTTAAATTCCACCCAAAATGTGAGGATCGCCCTTAGATTTGTAGGAATTAAAGCATTCCACTTTAATGCTTCGAGTGTGTACCGGTAGTATAATAGATTCTAGAACTTGTTTTGTGATGCATTCCGAGATCGCTAGTAAGACTACACTTGTGTAGTTAGGAATAACTAAATGATAAGAGGCATTAGGATAACCCTTGTTTGATACCCGTAATATAATTACTTCTTCCACATCGGTTGAGTAATTCCCCCACACCCTTGCGTTGTACTCATCTTTAGTACACGATACCCCTAGTTAACCCCTCGAGCCTATCCTTTTCGCGGTTCTCGTGATGTTTCGGTTTTCCGAATATCAATGAAGAGCATTGTTTACAATCCACCCCAAATGTACACCCAAATCGCCTTAGCCTACCTTGTATGCACTCACTTTTAGTGCATTATTGTTATCATACTAAACCCTTAGTTCAATTATCTAGTTGCTTGCATAAGTTGCTAAGTCGAGTCATATCCTTTGTACACGTTTTGGGACGATTGGGACTCATGGGAAAAGTTAAATTTTATGAAATGACGGAAGGGAACGTTAAATTCAAATTCCCTTTATTTGCGTAATAATGTACTCCAAGTGTTTTGATCTTTTCAATTCGGGTCAAATTAGTGTTAGAGTAATAAAACTCAAGTGTAGGGATGTGCCTATAAATCCCTATTATTTTGATGTTATCGTAGAGGATGGTAGAGTAAAAGTGTATAAAAAAAAAAAAAAAAGAGTGAAAAAAAAAAAAAAAAAAAAAAAAAACATACGGGCTACCATCCTACATCTATCTTTAAATTTATGTTTGTTTGTTTCAATTTATCTAGAGTTTAGAGTGTCGAGTCTTGGCTTAGCAACGCCATTCTTCTCATGCTTGTAACATAAAGATTTTGACTTGCCACCACTAAATCGCCTATCCCACCAAACCCTTTGTTTCCTACCGTAAGCCTAACGTTACAACCCTTTAAAAGACCTCTTGGATAGTTTTTCCTAGGTGCTTACGCCAAAGCGATGGAGGTTTGATCTAGTCTCAAGCCTATGGTAATCTATGTACTAGGACCGGTTAATGAGTGTTTATCTTCCATTTCCAACTTGATATATTTCATATACACCGAGAGATGAGAGTATCCAAACACCACTTGTGAGGTGCTAGTACGTAATTTCCGTGCTTATTATGACTTTTTTGGGGCTTATATGTGTTGTGAATTGTTCTAAACTAATGCTTCATGACCCCTAACTTATAAATTAATTGGCTAAAAGCACATTTGCTTGAGGACAAGCAAATACCAAGTGTAGGGATATTTGATAAGGATTTAAAAGGTACACTTTTGAAGGGTCATTTAAGCCCTTAATTGATCACTTTTGTATCCGTTACTACTTAATTTCGTTCCTTTTCACTTTTTAGGTCTCTTGAAGGCAAATTGCTGGAATGACACTTATTCGGACGAAAAGGCGAATATATGAAGAAAATGGCCAAAGTCAAGAATCGAGACACTCAAGTCTTTGGAATTGAAGGGACGGCGTCACGGCTTAAATGCGACGCCGTCGCGACACATCTTGAGACGACTCGAGAGCAAATTGCTATTTTACAAGTGACGGCATCGGGTTTAAAAGAGTAGGCGTCACAACTCGGACGACCTAGATTTGGATCCCGACGCGTCCGAGGTTGAAGCCGAGCGGCGTCACGAGCATAAGGTGACGCCGTCACGAGTTGACGTAGCCAAGACGAAACCCTAATGGCGGCGACCGACGTCGTCACAATTAAAGAGTGACGCCGTCGCATATTGTAACACTATATATAGAATCCGAATTTTTCGATTTTAGAGAGGTAGTTTTGTGGAGTAAAACCTAAACCGAACCAAGGTCGTCTTGGGCGATATCTTAGGGTTCCATACCCTATTTTACAACAAGATAAGTGTTTTACTTCATTAATTCAATCATGTCTTCAATTGTTTGTGTGTATGCTTGCATGTTCTCCATGTCCGGCTAATTTACTTGTGTGTTTGCTTAGATATATGAAACCTAGGTATTGAATATTGATTGGTTGTCTCTTATCTTAATTGTGATTGACCTAGTATTGCGATAGGTCATCCGTTGTGTTATTAATGCTTGATTAGTCTTTGTTGAACCTTAGCTTATAGTTACTAGTGGAATTGTAGGCTAAATATCCAAAGATAACCTTAGTGTTAAGTTTATGAATCCTAGAGATTTCGTAGTCATTAACCTTAGGTAGCTTCAAAGAGTTAGGGATAAACGCATACCCTACGACCTTAGAAAACACAACGCGTTAAGAATAAGGACGTGACAATTCAACCATCAATAGGAGATAACTAGGGAGTAATAACATCTAAGTAAACACATTTTTAATCATCATAAGAGCACACAACAATAGACATAGACTACACTCACCTTAGATTAGATAATTAGATAAGTAGAGTAATCGGTAGAAATACCAACCCCCCAAATCCAATACCCCGAGATTCGTACCTTTTCATTTTCTAAAAAACATAAAAAAGATAAAAAATAATCTTCCTCAACCCCAACCTTAGCGTAGTAATTTCTCACTAGCATTCCTATTCCCCTAGAGAACGATATCAATTCCCGAGGCTTACCCTAATACTACACTACAACGATTAGGTTCACTGCCTAGGGTGTTGAAAAACTTGCTCGACGAAAAGGAAGTTCCTTTGACCCCGAGCGCGTTATGCAGCGTATCTTAGTGATGTGTGGTTCGGGGTCGAAAGACTTCATTTCCAAAGAGCAAGTTTTTCAACCCACTAGGCAGTGTACTTAATCGTTGCAGTGTAGTATGGGTAAACCCAAGAGGTTGATCGTTCTATAGGGGAATAGAGATGCTAGTAGAGATGTATGACGAAAAGGTAAGGGTGAGAGTGATTCTTTTTAGTCTTTTTATATTTTTTTTATTAAAGCAAGTAAAATCTCGGGGTTTGAAGAGTGGGGGTTTGGTAATTTACCAATTACACTACTAAACAAATTAAATTAAAACTAATTAAACTAAATAAAAGTAAAATCTATGGATTGTAGGAGTGTGTTCTTATGATAATTAAAAGCGTGTTCACTTAGATTTTCTTACTCCCTAGTTATCTTTTATTGGTCGATTGAATTGTCATATCCTTGCCTAATTGATGCGTTGTATTCCATGTTTTAGTCATAGGGTGGTGCCTAATTCCCCAATTCTATGAATTGTAAGTCTCCTCTAGAACACCCGGGATCGCCAAGTACCGAGGTATCTCCCCCGAATATCCTATTATCCTTAACCTATAAATCACCCAATAAACACAATGGGAGCCTATAGTGCACTCCAAGGCTTTATGCTATTTAGGACGTTCAAGCTCACAACAATGAAAGAAGAAGCCACTTTTCCTTAATCTAGCGTCTACCAATTAGAACAAGAGATAACCTAACGATAATCAATAAATAGGTTTCATTGGATCTAAGCAAACACTAATTAATTTAGTTACGCATGATAGATAAGCAAGAACACAAACAAACAATCAAACATAGATGAAACATGATGATAGATTGGATAAACAAACTTATCTTGAAGTGTAAAAGAGGGTTTGGAACACTAAAATACTGTCCAAGTCGGACCTAAAATGAACTAGGGTTTGCTCTCCAAAATAATACACACCTAATGCAGAAAACTCGAGGTCTATATATAGAATTTACAACTGCGACGACGTCTCCTTTATGGTGACGCCGTCTGATCGCCATCATTAGGGTTTCGTCTTTGCCAAGTCATCACTGGGACGGCGTCGGGTAGAAAGTAGTGATGCCGTCTGGGTTGCTCTGGACGTCGTCTTGGGAAAACCTTGGTCGTCTGGTGTATAATGAAAGAGTGACGGCCTCGTGAAATTAGGCGTGACGCCGTCACTTGTTAGGACCAAAATATGTTCTGAGCCATCGCTTGAGAATACTTGGAACACCATGTAAGCGACGGCGTCGCCCTTGATGTTGGGACGCCGTCCAGCTTCTTAATTTGCCTTTTTTTTTTCTTGACTTTGTCATTTTCTTCATGTTTTCGCTCCTTTTCATCCAAATATGCTTTATTCCAGCAATTTGCTTCCAAAAGACCTAAAATGTGAAAAAGAACGATTTTAAGCGGTAACGGATATAAAATGTAACGATTTAGGGCTTAAATGACCCCCTAAAAACGTATGTTTTAAATTCTTATCGGTTAGCGTCTAGCAACACTTTGATGCCTCTAGCACAACTCGAGTAAGACTCTGATGAGTGTGTAAATACTCATCATTTTAGTCAATCTGAATCGCAAAAGCGGTTAAAAAATGCTCAAACGCATCAAAACACTGAAAATATTCCAAAATTACATTTTATATGTTTCAGATGCAAAATGTTCAAAAACAGATGAAAAATGAGCAAAGTTTGCATAATTGGCAGTTTCAGTCCCCCAAGTTTCATAAATTGTCAAAAACAGTCCCTGAGCACAGAATTTCAAAAGTAAAGTCATCAAAGGTCCTTTTAAAATCAAAAGTGGCCAAATTTAGTCCTTTGGTGAAAAATATCAAAAGTTTGAGAAAATTACAAAAATGGTCCTCCAAGTTTGAAAATTGGCAAAATTAGCCCCTGGGAAATTGCAAAATGGCAATTTTGGTCCCTATACTTTTGAAGTTTGTCATTTTCAGCCCTTGGAACAAGTTTGATAAATTGGCAGCCTAGGTCCCTACAGTTTCAGAATTGGCAAATGAAGTCCTTGTCAATTATTAAACCCTTGTAACCATTTTGACCCTTACCCAATTCTGGACCCCCTGTCAAAAAGCCTTTTGGACCCCCTGGTATTAACTGCCCAAGTCAAACAGAGGTTTGACTTATCCCAAACCCGCCAAAACACTCATCCTCTCCACTTGATCTCTGCAACCAGCTCTGCACACTCAACCTCCCCATGCCTTATCTCTTTTCCCCCCCCCTCCTCAATAATCATCACACCCACACATCACCCCCCTAGTAGCTTAAAACAGAACCTACAGTCAAATTGGCATTTCCCGCCAATTTTGATCGTGTGGCTAAAATGAGTTCTAGCCATCCAAGGGCTCAAAGGACTGATGGGATCCACTCAGAAGGTGAGAGAGAAGCAAGTGGAGCTATAAAAAGAGAAGAAAGAAGCCATATGAGAGTAGTTAGTTTATATAAAAAAATCTTCTTAATGTCGTTTTTAAGCTTAACATGTATTAACTAGTTTTCATTTGTATTTTTCAGTTTATTTGTATCAAACAATAGCATTCAAGTGATTTGCAACTTTGTTTAAGTTTTATTTCAAGTTAATGTTCATATTTATCTTTTAAAGCTTACTGTTGAAATTGTCAAAATCAAATTATCATTCAAAAGCTTTATCAAGCTCATTTCTCAGTATAAATAAGCTTAAATAAGCTTAGCATAGCTTTGTACAAGCTTTCATTCAAGTTCTCATTCATTTTGACATTTGGTCAACAAAAGTCAAACAGTGATCAAATGGCTATGGAAATGGTGCAGGTTGTTGCAAGCTTGGATGTGGGTTCAAAATGGTTTAGTATAGTGGAATTTTGGTTTGGTATTGGCCTACATCGGTTGGAGGATTGTGAGTGATTTTTCATTTTTTCATGTTCAAGTTAGTTTTGCACTTTTGCTTATCTTTATATCTCGTGGTCACAAGTGTACTATATGTGTTTATATAGTTGTAATCTGATAATGTAAGCTTAATTTAATCCTCATTACAAGTTGGATAAGTGTTTATGTCAGTTTTAGTTTGCAAATCAATTTTTAAAGGGGTGTTTGGTTCTGCTTAGTTATCTGTCTCAGAAGCATTTACAATGGTTAATCTCTCTTGGGTCATGTCTGTTAAGTAGAAGCAAACTCACTTGAGTCAACAACTTGGACTGCAACACCTAAGAAGTCAATATTTAACTTAAACCTGTCTAATATACTCACTGTTGGATTTTAGGATTAGCAATCCATGGTTTTGTGTTTAGAATCACTAAATACAGCTTGCATTACACTTATAACATCATATAACATTAATCTCGGTGGTAAAATTGAATCCAAAGTTGAGAAAAGTCAAAGTTTGAGTTCATGTTCAAAAGTCAAAAGCGAAAATCTTTTGAGCCAAATTCAAGGATTTCTCTAGGATTCATTTTAGGTCTTATTCTTTGAAACTTGTTGTTCTATAAACTTCATTTGGTTCTCTTGCTTATTTGCATTTTTGTCGATTTTGTCATTTTCTAAAAGCTTCAAACAAGCTTGTGAATGTGAGCTTTTCTCCCTCGCCATCGATCTCAAAGATCACCGAGATTTTCTCGGTTCTTGTGCAGCTTGCACAAGGCTCAAAAAGCTCCCCATGGTGCGGTTTTTGGTTTGATTAGCCACCCAGGTCCTCTTGAGGTTCCCATTTGTGGTTTTCTGTTGAGCTTATTGTGAAGCTTGTGTATAAGCTTAAAGTGGTAGCTCGAACTGGTTTAGCTATTTAGTTCAAGTAATCAAATCTGGTATAACCCGCAAATCGAGTGTTTAGCTTGTTGAAACTTATTGCATTGTGGTCATTTTAGCTTATCCAAGCTTACATTTAAGTGTGGTGGTCTTTAGGTAACTTTTGGCTTATTGGAAGTGCTTATGTTAAGCTCTTTCCACATCAGTTCTTAAATTTTCCACATAAGCACCTACTTTTCTATTTTTCCTTCATTCCTAATATTATTTTAGACTTTTCCTGAAATTTTCAGATTTTTCTAAGTAGTTTTGCTATTTTTCTCAATTTAAATTAGTTTTAATCATTTTAAATAGCTTTTAATATAAAAATTAGAAAAGGTTCAAAAAATAAGTTTTCATTTTTCTTAGGCTTAGATAAATATAAAAAGGCAAAAAGTAATTTTCTAGATTTTTCATAGTTTATTTGGTAATTTTAATAATTTAATTAGTTTTAAATAGTTTAAAATTCCTAGAAAATAGATAAATAGTCACAAAAATACAAAATAGTTTTAAAATTCTCTTTTGATATTTTAGACTTTTCATTTCATAATTTTATTTTTCTAGCTTTATTTCCTAATTTCTTGTATTTTAGGTAATTATTTAATAGTTAAAAATAGTTTTAATTAATAATAATTAGATAATTAGTTGTAAAATTAATTTTATTTTTCTTAAAATTTTCTTATATCATTAGGTTTATAAAATAAAATTTTCATATTTTTAGGGTTAATATTGTATAAGTTTCACGTTTTTGTTTGACGTTCACGTAGTTTTTAATTTAAACGTAAGTTTTAGGTTTTAAACGTTCATCACTTTAAAAATAGTGATAGCGTTTATTTAATAGATTTTATCTTTTAGATTTCCTTTAATTTGCATTTAAGTCACTGTAATTTGTGGCTATTTCGTAGTTATAATCATAAATCAATCTCGTATCCATTCAAATCTTCTCGATCACTAAACGATTGATAATCCATTGCACAACTCATTTGGGACATAACGACCGGGAAACACTAAACTCCTCGGATCTTCATTGCATTTTTTGCTTTAAGTCTGTTTTAAGTTTTCTTACGCTTGCGTGAGAGAACTTGATGTTTGAACCGATCAAATTTTAGCGCGCGCCGGGAGTCATGTCTTGATTATCTTCGTCTAGAAGATTAGTTGTTTGAATCCTCACTCTGTTTATATCATCATTCCATCTATATATATATCCATATTTTCTTATAAAAATCCAAAACCCAAAAACAAGCAAAAACGTATAAAACACAAAAATATTTTTCTTTTGTTTCTATATATGTATCAAATAATAAAAATACAAAAGATTCGCTCGTTTTCTTTAATAATAACAACTTAAAAGATTACCACCAAAACCAAGGCGGTGCACTACCTAACTGGGGTGCGACCATAATAAGTTCCCGAACTAAAGATATAAAACTTGCCTTTGTGTCCTTGTGATTGGTGTACCTTTTCAAAAAGCCATTCATCTTGGATTATTGGTTAAGTTCATCGTTGTTTTGCCTCGATTTTGTGTTAATTGATTTTGTTGTGATATCGACGTTTGAACCGAAAACCCATAAAGATTCTTCTCACCCAAGTTTTATAAAACGTCTTCATAATTCTCATTCTCATCCGAAAGATTTTCATAATTCCCATTTTCTCCTTAACTCGAGGTCTCTTAGAGTTACGTCTAGTGTATCGACTCGCCGCAAGCTCGTAGACGTATTCTTAACAAGGAAAACGTGCCGAGATACGAACCGTTGTGCATCCCACCATGTCGGAATCCAAAGGGAAGGACCTCAAGTCCAACCCGATCCACAAAATCCAGCTCCCGATCTCCGAACGATGGAGGAGCTTTGCCAACCCACGATGAATGGACGGGCGGTCCAATTGCCCGGTCAACATCGAGGCCACGGACTTTGGACTTAAACATCACATGATTCAACAAGTCCAAAGCTTTTGCCAATTCGCGGATCACGGGTGAAGATGCCAACAAGCATCTTGACAAATTTCTCCTTGTCACCCAAAGTATGAAGCAAAATGGGGTCTCCGATGACGCCTTCGCTTATACCTCTTTCCTTATTCCTTGACGCTTCATGCCTTTGCATGGTTTGATCGTCTTCCCAAGAACTCAATCCATAGTTTCGATGAAATGATCTCCAAGTTCTTGGCGAAATATTTTCCACCGTCGATGGTGACGAAACTAAGGAATGAAATCGGCAATTTTAGGCGCTTCCGACGAGTCCTTATTCGAGGCATGGGAACGCTATAAGCTTTCAATTGACCGATGTCCGAACCACAACATGTTGCTTGTCACCCAAATAGATACATTCTATAACGGGTTAACACCGAGACATCGTGACACAATCAATCTTCACGCCGGTGGTACCTTTATGAAAAGGCGACCAAGAGTGCTTTGATCTCATCGAAAACATGACCGCCCACCACAATTATTGGGATTCTCTGCCGAGAGGAATGAGTCAACGAGATCCACCGCCTTCCATCTTGAATTCACCACTCTCAACAAAAGTTGGAAGAAATATCACCGCCATGCTTAAAATGAATCACACAAATGCTAATCAACAAGTTAATACCGTGAGCAAAAGTTGTGAGACTTGTGGTGGTCCACACCCTTATTTCGAGTGTCCGACCTCCGGTGGCTTCACTCAAGAGGCGTATATCTTGCTCAAGGTTCCTACAATTCGGGGTAACTCCTACCAACCATGAGGGACCGTAGCCTTCTAAGCTATCGTTCTAACAATTACCTTGGACCACACGGGTTTAATCAAAATCGAACAATCAAAAGCGAAATAATCGGTTTAATCGAATCGAATCGAATCGAATTTTCAAAATCAAGGTTCTCAAAATCAAGGGAACTATAATCAAAACCGATTCCAAGCTCCACAACAAACTGTTCAAGCTCCACCTCCTCAAGCTTCCATTGACATTGTTAGTTACATCAAAACAATGAAGCTAAGATGGTGTCCATGCAAAATCGATTACCTCTATGAGGAATGATTTTACATCCGAGATTAGAACAACTAGTAGCAAGATTGATCGACAAAATAGCAAGATCGATAGCGTGCTTGCTCTTCTCATGAGTCAAAACAATCAAGCTTCAACTTCGGGATCTCTTCCAAGTAACACCATTCCCAACCCTAAGGGTGAGTTGAATGCTATTACCACTCGTAGTGGTAAGACGCACAATGGACCTATGACTCAATGCCCCTCCACCGTGGAAATGAGTCAAGTTACCAAGGATACAACGGACGAGGTGCATATCTCAAGCCCACGGTACCAAGACAAGTCCAACCTTCGGTCGACTTACCTCCAATTCCGAACCCGTTGTTCGATGACCAATCCTAAGCCTTCACTTCCTTATCCTTCAAGGCTTAATGATCAAAAGGCCCGCGACAAAACTAATCAACAAATGGAGAAGCTTATGCAAATCTTTCAAGATTTGCACCGAGATTAGTTTAGCGGACGCTCTTCTTCTTATGCCCAAATTCGGTCCGACAATCAAAAATTTGTTGACTAACAAAGAAAAGATTTCGAATTGGCTAAAACTTCTTTGAATGAGAATTGTTCGTGGTTATCCTCAAAAGCTTCCCGAAAAGCTAGGAGACCCGGCAAATTCCTCATCCCATGCGATTTTCAAGGATTAGTTCAATGCTCCGCTTTGGCGATCTTGGCGCGAGCATTAACTTAATGCCAAACTCCCGTGGAAGAAGCTTTCATTACCTCCGCTTACACCTACGTGTATGGTCCTTGAGCTTGCCGACCGCACGAGTTCTCATCCGTTAGGTATAGCCGAGGACGTCGTGTAAAAGTTGGAGATTTCCATTTTCCGCCGACTTTGTTGTTGTTGAATTTGATGCCGATCCTCGAGTACCCTCATCCTTGGGAGGTGCTTCTTGAAAGCGGGTCGTGCATTAATCGGCGTTGATAAGGGGAAATCACTTTGAGGTCAAACAAGGAAGCCGTTACCTTCAACCTCGATCAAGTTACGAGATATTCCCCTAGTTATGAAGACACTTCCATTAACATGATTGATGTCATTGACATTGTGTCGGAGGAATATTCTCAAGAACTTCTTGGATTCTCGAGTGGCAATCCCACTTCGGTTGATCCCATCGTTGCTCTCTCTTCCACATCCCTCACTCCGTTTGAGGAAGTAACTCTATTCGGAGGAGATTGAAGCATATTTGTCTAGTGATTCGGTTTCATGGGAAATTGATCACGCCCTATTGACATCGAGGAGATATTCTTCTCATCGAGAAGTTGCTCAATGATGATCCTCATCACTCCCTCCTCAAGAACTTCATAAAGAGGAAATCAAAACGATTGAAAAATCGATGATCCTCCCGAGGTCGAACTTAAGGACTTACCACCTCATCTCGAGTATGCATTTTGGAGGATGACAATAAATCACCGTCATCATTGCTAAAGACTTGAGTGAGGATGAAAAGCCGCCTCATAAAGGTTTTGAAGTCACACAAGCGAGCCATCGCTTGGAAACTTTCCGACATCCAGGGGGTTGACCCGAAATTTTGTACTCACAAAATTCTCCTGGAAGATGACTCCAAACCAGCGGTTCAACACCAAAGAAGGGTGAATCCTAAAATTCATGAGGTTATCAAAGCAGAAGTCATAAAACTTCTCGATGCCGGATTGATTTACCCTATTTCGGATAGTCCTTGGGTGAGCCCCGTTCATTGTGTGCCCAAGAAAGGTGGCATTACTGTCGTTGAAAATGATGAAAACGAGTTGATTCCTACTCGATTGGTTACAGGATGGCGTGTTTGCATTGACTATCGAAAGTTAAATGAAGCCACCCGTAAAGACCACTTTCCTTTGCCTTTCATGGATCAAATGCTTGAGAGATTAGCGGGAAACGAATACTATTGTTTTCTCGATGGTTTCTCGTGTTACTTCAGATACCCATTGACCCCAAGATCAAGAAAAGACCACATTCACATGTCCTTATGGAACATTTGCTTACCGACGCATGCCTTTCGGCTTATGCAATGCTCCGGTACATTCCAAAGGTGTATGATGGCCATTTTCCATGATATGATCGAAAAGACTATGGAAGTCTTTATGGATGATTTTTCGGTCTTTGGGAATTCTTTCCAACATGTCTCTCCCATTTGGACAAGATGCTTGAGCGTTGTGAAAACACGAACCTTTGTCTAAATTGGGAGAAATGTCACTTTATGGTCAAAGAAGGCATTGTCCTTGGCCATAAGATCTCTAAGAAAGGGATGGAGGTGGACAGAGCTAAAGTTGATGTTATTGCAAAGCTACCTCCTCCCACAACTGTCAAAGGAGTAAGAAGTTTCCTTGGTCATGCCGGTTTCTATCGTCGTTTCATTCAAGATTTCTCGAAAATATCCCGGCCTATGACCCGACTTCTTGAAAAAGATACTCCGTTCATCTTCTCTAGTGAGTGCGTTGAAGCTTTTCAAATTCTTAAGAAAAGCTCACGGAAGCACCAATTCTAGTTGCCCCGATTGGGACCTACCATTCGAGCTTATGTGCGATGCAAGTGATTTCGCCATAGGTGCGGTCTTGGGCAACGCAAGGCTAAACATTTCCAGCCTATACACTATGCTAGCAAAACTTTGAGCGAAGCTCAAGCACATTACACCACTACGGAGAAAGAATTACTAGCCGTGGTGTATGCTTTCGAGAAGTTTCGCCATACTTGATCATGTCCAAAAGCATAGTGTATACGGATCACTCGACCATCAAATATCTTTTGCTAAGCAAGATGCAAAGCCGAGATTGATCCGATGGGTTCTCCTCCTACAAGAATTTGATATCACCATCCGTGATAAAAAGGAGCGAGAGAACCTAGCGGTGACCATCTTTCCGTCTTGAAAATCCTCATCAAGGTGTGCTCGAGAAAAGGAGATATGCGAAACATTTCCTCTCGAGACACTTAATGTGGTATCTCATCGTGAGATTCGAGTACCCCATGGTTTGCCGACTTTGCAAACTACCATGCGGGTAACTTTGTTGTGAAAGGATGTCGTCCCAACAAAAGAACAAATTTTTCAAAGATGTTAAGCATTACTCGGGACGACCCTACTTGTTTAAAATCATGCGGATCAAGTCATCCGACGGTGTGTTCACGGGCAAGAAGTCATTTGAAATTCTCAAGGCTTGTCATCATGGACCCACGGGGACATAATGGCCCGAACTACACCGCCAAGAAGGTGTTTGATTCGGTTTCTATTGGCCCACAATTTACAAAGATGCCCATGATCTCGTCAAATCTTGCGACTCTTGCCAACGTCATGGTAACATCTCTAAAAGAGATGAAATGCCTCAAAATGCCATTCAAGTGTGCGAGATCTTTGACGTATGGGGCATTGACTTTATGGGGCCGTTCCGTCTTCTCGAGGAACAAGTATATACTCGTGGCGATCGATTACTTGTCTAAATGGGTGGAGGCGAAAGCACTACCTACCAACGACGCCCGAGTAGTGGTGAAGTTTTAAAGTCTCTCTTTGCCCGTTTGGAACTCCTCGTGCCATCATTAGTGATCGCGGCACACACTTTTGCAATGACCAATTCGCAAAAGTGATGCTTTATCGGTGTCACCCACCGCCTCTCTATCGCGTATCACCCACAAACTAGTGGGCAAGTGGAAGTTTCGAACCGTGGTTTGAAAAGAATCTTGGAGAGGACCGTAGGTGAAAATCGTGCCTCTTGGTCGGACAAACTTGAAGATGCACTTTGGGCCTTCCGTACCGCTTACAAAACACCCATCGGGTGTACTCCTTACAAGCTCGTGTATGGAAAGGCGTGTCATCTCCCGATCGAGCTTGAGCACAAAGCCTATTGGGCCTTGAAGCATGCAAATTTCGACCTCAAGTCCTCGGGTGATCATCGGAAAGTTCAACTCAACGAATTAAATGAACTCCGTAATGAAGCCTACGAGAATTCTTTGATCTACAAGGAAAAGACTAAGAAGATCCATGACTCAAAGATTAAGAACCGCGTTTTCAACGTTGGTGACCGAGTCCTTCTTTTCAATTCTAGATTGAAGATCTTCTCGGGGAAACTTAAGACCCGTTGGATGGTCCATTCACCATTGCCAAAGTTTTTCCATATGGCACCGTCGAATTATCTCAAACAGACGGGCCAAACTTCAAAGTGAATGGACATAGGTTGAAGCACTATTTTGGAGAGGACATTCCCCGTGGTTGTCCCGGATCTTCAAACTTTCCCATGAACCAATGAATGCGGGATCGAGTCAAGCTAGCGACTCGGTAATCAAAAACAAGAGCATGCTATATGGGTTTTCACCCATATTTACGTCTTCTTACCTCTTTCTACCAACCTAGTGTGGGGGTTGCCACATGTTTCAAAAAAAAAAAAAAAAAAAAAAAAAAAAATCTTCTTTCTAAATAATGGCCGTAATATTTCCTTTTACGTTCTTTGTTTCGCATAACAGTAGGTACTTTGAATATTGAGGACAATATTCATTTCTAAGTGTGGGGAATTCTCACGAATTTTATCATATAATTATACAAATTCCCCGTTTTGGCCAAAATTTTTTTGGAGTAAGTGTTTTACACTTTCTCATTTGGTTATCGATCCGCCATGTCTCGTAAGACTAAAGGATTAGCTAATCCAGAGCAAACGGCTCTTGGTAAAGATATCTCAAATCCGTTTATATGGCTTGCAATTTGCCCAAAATTGTATGGTTCTCGACTCACCATATCCTAAAAAGTGAAGAGTTGGCTAGCCCGCAAGGTTATGGCTTGTGGTAAAGGCGATGGAAAAACCATAATTGGTAATCGACTCACCAAAGATAATATTGATAATTTATCTAAGAGTTGGCTAGTCCGAGCAAAGCGACTCTTGGTAAAGACAAGATCAAATCCGTTGAAAGTCGGTGGTTTGCTCAAAATCACATGGTTATCGGTGTACCATGGTTCTTACTTGAACTGAAACATTTGGCTACTCCGAGTAATGGCTTTTGGTAAAGAGATTAAAATCCATTATGTTTTCTCAAATCATTGCTAGGGACTAGCAATATCTCGATGTGGGGATTGATGAGTGTGTAAATACTCATCATTTTAATCAATCTGAAGCGCAAAACGGTTAAAAATGCTCGAACGCATCAAAACACCGAAAATATTCCAAAATTACATTTTATATGTTTCGGATGCAAAATGTTCAAAAACAGATGAAAAATGAGCAAAGTTTGCATAATTGGCGGTTCAGTCCCCAAGTTTCATAAATTGTCAAAACAGTCCACGAGCACGTAATTTCAAAAGTAAAGTCATCAAAGGTCCTTTTAAAATCAAAAGTGGCCAAATTTAGTCCTTTGGTGAAAAATATCAAAAGTTTGAGAAAATTACAAAAATGGTCCTCCAAGTTTGAAAATTGGCAAAATTAGCCCCTAGGAAATTGCAAAATGGCAATTTTGGTCCCTATACTTTTGAAGTTTGTCATTTTCAGCCCTTGGAACAAGTTTGATAAATTGGCAGCCTAGGTCCCTACAGTTTCAGAATTGGCAAATGAAGTCCTTGTCAATTATTAAACCCTTGTAACCATTTTGACCCTTACCCAATTCTGGACCCCCTGTCAAAAAGCCTTTTGGACCCCCTGGTATTAACTGCCCAAGTCAAACAGAGGTTTGACTTATCCCAAACCCGCCAAAACACTCATCCTCTCCACTTGATCTCTGCAACCAGCTCTGCACACTCAACCTCCCCATGCCTTATCTCTTTCCCCCCCTCCTCAATAATCATCACACCCACATCACCCCCTAGTAGCTTAAAACAGAACCTACAGTCAAATTGGCATTTCCCGCCAATTTTGATCGTGTGGCTAAAATGAGTTCTAGCCATCCAAGGGCTCAAAGGACTGATGGGATCCACTCAGAAGGTGAGAGAAGCAAGTGGAGCTATAAAAGAGAAGAAAGAAGCCATATGAGAGTAGTTAGTTTATATAAAAATCTTCTTAATGTCGCTTTTAAGCTTAACATGTATTAACTAGTTTTCATTTGTATTTTCGGTTTATTTGTATCAAACAATAGCATTCAAGTGATTTGCAACTTTGTTTAAGTTTTATTTCAAGTTAATGTTCATATTTATCTTTTAAAGCTTATCGTTGAAATTGTCAAAATCAAATTATCATTCAAAAGCTTTATCAAGCTCATTTCTCAAGATAAATAAGCTTAAATAAGCTTAGCATAGCTTTGTACAAGCTTTCATTCAAGTTCTCATTCATTTTGACATTTGGTCAACAAAAGTCAAACAGTGATCAAATGGCTATGGAAATGGTGCAGGTTGTTGCAAGCTTGGATGTGGGTTCAAAATGGTTTAGTATAGTGGAATTTTGGTTTGGTATGGCCTACATCGGTTGGAGGATTGTGAGTGATTTTTCATTTTTTCATGTTCAAGTTAGTTTTGCACTTTTTGCTTATCTTTATATCTGTGGTCACAAGTGTACTATATGTGTTTATATAGTTGTAATCTGATAATGTAAGCTTAATTTAATCCTCATTACAAGTTGGATAAGTGTTTATGTCAGTTTTAGTTTGCAAATCAATTTTTAAAGGGGTGTTTGGTTCTGCTTAGTTATCTGTCTCAGAAGCATTTACAATGGTTAATCTCTCTTGGGTCATGTCTGTTAAGTAGAAGCAAACTCACTTGAGTCAACAACTTGGACTGCAACACCTAAGAAGTCAATATTTAACTTAAACCTGTCTAATATACTCTTTGTTGGATTTTAGGATTAGCAATCCATGGTTTTGTGTTTAGAATCACTAAATACAGCTTGCATTACACTTATAACATCATATAACATTAATCTCAGTGGTAAAAATTGAATCCAAAGTTGAGAAAAGTCAAAGTTTGAGTTCATGTTCAAAAGTCAAAAACTGAAAATCTGTTTTTGAGCCAAATTCAAGGATTTCTCTAGGATTCATTTTTAGGTCTTATTCTTTGAAACTTGTTGTTCTATAAACTTCAGCTGGTTCTCTTGCTTATTTGCATTTTTGCTGATTTTTGTCATTTTTCTAAAAGCTTCAAACAAGCTTGTGAATGTGAGCTTTTCTCCCCTGCTCACTGATCTCAGCAGTCACTGAGATTTTTCTCAGTTCTTGTGCAGCTTGCACAAGGCTCAAAAGAGCTCCCCATGGTCTGGTTTTTGGTTTACAGTTAGCCACCCAGGTCCTCTTGAGGTTCCCATTTGTGGTTTTCCTGTTGAGCTTATTGTGAAGCTTGTGTATAAGCTTAAAGTGGTAGCTCAGAACCTGGTTTAGCTATTTAGTTCAAGTAATCAAATCTGGTATAACCTGCAAATCAGAGTGTTTAGCTTGTTGAAACTTATTGCATTGTGGTCATTTTAGCTTATCCAAGCTTCTGTTTAAGTGTGGTGGTCTTTAGGTAACTTTTGGCTTATTGGAAGTGCTTATGTTAAGCTCTTTCCACATCAGTTCTTAAATTTTCCACATAAGCACCTACTTTTCTATTTTTCCTTCATTCCTAATATTATTTTAGACTTTTCCTGAAATTTTCAGATTTTTCTAAGTAGTTTTGCTATTTTTCTCAATTTAAATTAGTTTTTAATCATTTTTAAATAGCTTTTAATATAAAAATTAGAAAAGGTTCAAAAAATAAGTTTTCATTTTTCTTAGGCTTAGATAAATATAAAAGGCAAAAAGTAATTTTCTAGATTTTTCATAGTTTATTTGGTAATTTTAATAATTTAATTAGTTTTAAATAGTTTAAAATTCCTAGAAAATAGATAAATAGTCACAAAAATACAAAAATAGTTTTTAAAATTCTCTTTGATATTTTAGACTTTTCATTTCATAATTTTATTTTTCTAGCTTTATTTCCTAATTTCTTGTATTTTAGGTAATTATTTAATAGTTAAAATAGTTTTAATTAATAATAATTAGATAATTAGTTGTAAAATTAATTTTATTTTTCTTAAAATTTTCTTATATCATTAGGTTTATAAAATAAAATTTTCATATTTTTAGGGTTAATATTGTATAAGTTTCACGTTTTTGTTTGTGACGCTCACGTAGTTTTAATTTAAACGTAAGTTTTAGGTTTTAAACGTTCATCACTTTAAAAATAGTGATAGCGTTTATTTAATAGATTTTATCTTTTAGATTTCCTTTAATTTGCATTTAAGTCACTGTAATTTGTGGCTATTTTCGTAGTTATAATCATAAATCAAATCTGTATCCATTCAAATCTTCTCGATCACTAAACGATTGATAATCCATTGCACAACTCATTGGGACATAACGACCGGGAAACACTAAACTCCTCGGATCTTCATTGATTTCGTGCTTAAGTCTGTTTTAAGTTTTCTTACGCTTGCGTGAGAGTTCGTAATGCAAGATAGGTTCATGGTCCCGGCTAGTGGAGAACTTGTTAAGTTTTTCAAGTTCACCTCTTAACATCGACGCATGCATTTTCTAGTAGCAGTATTAGAGGCTCTCAATTTATATTATGTTGATTTGTTCTGCATTATCACTTGTTAAGAGTTGAATCGCTATCAAAGTGTGCATTCTAGATCTTCTGTGTTGTTTGTCCGTGTTACGTGTATGGGTTCTTTATATGTTCTCATACTTGAGGTTTCTGACCTTTTGAGGGTGTCAATCTAGAGGTTTGATTTTCCCGTGATAAAAGTGCACGTAAAAGTTACAAAATTTGTTTTTTTGCAAACTTGTGATACGAAGATGTGTGCATGCTTCTTCGGACACTTTTTGATACACGTTTTATCAAAAATTACTTGATAGCCTTATTTGAAATTTAAGTCTGTCACCTAATTGTGAGGACACTTGCAATTTTCTTTTACTCTGCATGAGACGTAGGTGAATTGTAACCCAAGGTGTCTATCCTCTACGCGTGAAACCTAGAGTGATTTACACAAGTTCTCTATTGGACGACTTAATTGGGTTAAGCTGGTGAGATCTTTAAGCCCGAGGCATAAGATGATACAAAACATGCATGACACTAGTAGCTTCTACTCTAGTGCCATAAGTCTTATAACTATAAGAGTTGCACTAGTAATGCAATTATTTCACGCCGCTTTCCTGTTGCACCCACAAGACTTACTAGAGTAATGAGACTACCGTTATGAGTGGGCTCTTAGTCTTTTAGTAAATTAATTGTTTTCTTCAAAACATGGGTAGTTAATTTTTAAAAAGATTTAGTTATCGAAAATACTAAAATTTTGAACTTTGTTTAATTGTAGATGACGACAACTGGTCAATCCGTCAACAATTCGATTTTAGGTCTTTTCTTGAAAAATAAAAACTTTATGGACCAAATTTCCTCGACTGGTATCGCAACTTGAGGATTGTCCTCACAGTCGATGATAAGTTAACCTATTTGGAGCATCCCTTACCTGCTGCTCCTGTTCTTGCTGCTCACATCCTGTTCTTGCTGCTCAAAAGAATCTGGATCACTTCGGTGCATATGACATTCTTCGGGAGTTGAAAACCATGTTTTCACAACAAGCAGAACAAGAGCTTCTTGAAACTGTGAAGTCTTTTCATGCTTGTAGACAAGAAGATGGTTAATCTGTTAGCTCATTTGTTCTAAAGATGAAGGGCTATATAATTTGGAACGCCTTTTTAGGTTAAATGATAAAATGGGTATTATCAAATTGGTGGTTTTCTTTGTGTAGCATAGCTGGAAGCAAAAACTGGTGGTTATTATCTTGTGACTGTTCCCTCATCATACTTAGTTTCTATGTTTGTTAGAGCTGTATGTTGTAGATTATGTAGGTCTTCATTTGTAGTGTTGTGGATATATATATATATATTAAATTTAATTTATTATTTTTAATTTAAATTTTTAAAATTATTTATTATTTATATATTTTTTATTTTTTTACTTCTGCATGTGCTCTTCTTCTTGATCTTTTTATGTGGCCTAGATACGCGACGGACATGTTTCTAGTTTCAGAGCGGACTGAAATTAATTGGGACATTGCTTTTGCTGGTGCATGAATCACTGGCGCTTTTCGAGATGGTCCAATACTAAGCCGGAGTAGTCTTTAATATCAGGAGAGTTTTTGGAAATTTGCGTCTCATATCCCTGATTATAGAAAATGTAATAATGTTAGTTGATTATAAAGTAATAATTACCATACGTATAACATCATTTACTGTAAGACCAATTGTCTCTAAATTCGGGGAGCTTCTTATCAAACAAAGGGCAGAGGAAACTTCATCTTCTTCATCATAGCACACATATAAGAAAAGATGTCTGAGGTGGACTAGTGGAGTTGGAAGCTTATGTGGGATACCACCTGCAGAAAAGTACTTTAACCAGATACAAAAAGATCAGCAAATCCCATTCTTACATGAGAAATAATCTCTAACTTAAATATTACCTCCATATAACCATCTTTGATATCGAGATACTCAATCAAAGGCACACATTGTAATAACTCAACAAATGTGAGCTTGTTTCCTCTAGCAAAGTCTCGAGAACCACCTATCTGCATTTGCATACTTTACTTAATAAGTGTTTAACTTAACAGGCTTCATAAGTGGTTAAATGAACCTTACCAAAGCGAGATGCATAAGTAGTGGGCATTTGGAGAGGAAAAGTTGAAGTGTTTTGGAAGTAATATCAACATTTACAAAAACCACGGCGCGTAACTTACTAAACCCATCAAATTTTATAGGAGGTCTGAAAATACAATTTTGAAGCGCTATGATTTCCAATCCTTGCAATGGAAAAAACGAAGAAGGGAGCTTGTAGTAGTGTTCAAGTGATTGAAAACAATATACTTGCAAATGGTTGTTTCTTGAAAGATAACATATTATCTGGTCAAACTCTGAATCCACATCAAGCTCACCAACTTCAATTAGGACGTTATGTATTGAACCCATGTGTAGTAATAAAACATTTAAAATGGCACTCGCAAGCTTATATTTCTTCAATTGTTGGCAGTTAAATGGAACTTTAACCATTTTGTCATCAAAAACAAGTTTAGTCATGCTCTTCCAGCCAGACCTCCATTTCTTTGACAAAATGCTCGTTCTAATAGCATCTTGAATTGGCATACAAGTTAAAATAATTCCAATTATGTCTTGAGGAAGACTGCTGATTCTATCCGAATTTAGGCATTGAATTTTCATCTTTTTACTTCGGGATGTCATTCTCCACAAGGTTGCAAGTAACGTAGAATGCAAAACCAAAAAGATATACATTAATTTGAAGAGCAGCAATGAATATCTAAGACAATTTTCAAAAGAAAAATAGATAATTGCTTCAAACATATGTGAACTATCACGTAATAGTTATCAAACTACATGTCTACATATATATCCTTCTAATGATATTACGTTTAATTAAAAAAAAATCATGTTGGAAGCTATGTCAAAAAGAGAGATATAGTTGAAACTGCTATATACTCTAAATCAAGGGCTAATAACCTAATAAAGCATTATAGTTGTAAAAAATGACAATTTTGCGTAACGGACTAAAAAATAACTCTTTTAGACATTAATGTTGACACTTTTGTCTTTTTTTTTTAGTATTATGACCATTTTACTATTTGAAAAATATTTCAAAAAAAAAAGAATTTCGAAAAAAAAATTCAGAAAATTTTTTAAATCTAAAAAGTAAAAATAAAAAATCGCATGTCACAAAAAAAATTCTAAAAAAAGTTATTTCAGAAAAAAAATTCAAAAAAAAAGAAGTTCGAAAAAAATAGAAATTTGTTTTAATCTAAAAATAAAATAAAAATCGTATGTCATAAAAAAATTCTAAAATGAATTATTTCATAAAATAATTTCAAAAAAAGAATTTTGAAAAAAAAATTCAGAATTTTTTTTATACGTTTTACTCTGTTTATATACGTTTTCACCTGTTTTCTATTCACTTTTGATTATTTTTTTTTGTCACAAGTGAATTTTTTTATCGATTTTTTTTATTACAAAATATTACAAAAAAAAGTTCAATTTTTTTTCGCGTGTCACAATAAAAAATTCTAAAGAAACAAATTTCAGAAAAAAAAAAAATTTAAAAAGTATTTCGAAAAAGAAATTCAAAAAAAAAGAAAAAAAAAATTGGAACAAAAGTTTCGAAAAAAAAATTATTTCGGAAAAAGAATTCGAAAAAAATTCGAAAAAAAAGCATTTCGAAAAAAATTCAGAAAGGGTAAAATGATCATAATATGGTCATAATACTTAAAGAAAGACAAAAATGTCAACATTAATCTTTAAAAGAGTTATTTTTTTTAGTTCGCTACGCAGAAATGTCATTCTTGACAAGTATGATGCTTTAAAAGATTATTAGCCCCTAAATCAAATATAAACGCAACTACTGGCGCGAATCTACACCTTACACTATATGATAATCATTAGTAAATATATATAAATAATGACTTTGTAAATTGCAACGATGTGAACAAATCTCAACATTATTTAAAAAATAAATAAATAAATTAGTATGTTATATGTTTATGAATCACGTGACAAGCACGTGACCTACTCCAACATAACCGATTTTCCTCCTTGTCATTCTCTTTAAATAGTTTTCATTTCTCATTTGGGTATTATACTCGATGTATATCGTTGTTATGGAGTATCAGAACTCGATTTTGATGTAATCTCTTTCGTTTTGTTGTAACAAATTCATAATTCCAATAACAAAACCCATTTACATTTCACTCCAATTTGCATTCTTGATATTGTGAATTGAAAGTGTTATGTTGTGATTAATCTTCAATCTTAATAGGATTCAGATTAAGCATGTTCCAAATGGTATCGAGCAAAATCTTGACCATTGTTCACCATTAATGGTCGGAATCTGTTAGAGAGTTGTTAGGAAACCGTTTTCTGTTACAATTCTGTTACACCGGAAATCGTCTTGATCATTGATCATCCACCATACAAACATCAAATCCGGTCACTCTAGACCATTCGTCCAATCCAAAATACGTTTCTTGGTTATAATTGATCCGTTTTATCATCCAAAACACGTTAGTTAGGCTGTGTATGGTGGAATACTCTGTTCTGGTGTAACTACGGTTTCTTTTCTGAATCAGTGATAGTTTGTTAGTTTGTTGTAACAAGAAAATGGTGGGAACAAGAAATAACAATACAATGGAGCCACATGTAGATGATAGCATCAAGAATTGGGTTACTAATCATGTTACTACTTCTATGTCTTCACTGGAAGACAGAATGATTAATCTGACCACTTGTGTTACTGACTTGATGACTCAATATCAAGTGATGAATAATGATATGAATAGAATCAGAAATGGTGAAGGCTCAAGTAGATTCAGTAGAATGGGGAAGATGGAGTTTCCCAAATTTTATGGAGATGATGTGAAGGGTTGGATGTATAGAATCAAACAGTTCTTTGTAATTGATGGGGTGACTGAAGAAGACAAGGTTAAGATAGTCTCCATTCACATGTATGAAAGAGCTTTGGCATGGCATTTGCAGTTTATGAAGGTCCATGGTAATAATGTTACTTGGCCAGTGTATGAAGAGGCTGTTCTTAAGAGGTTTGGTGAGGCTAATGAGGATCCAATGGCAGAACTTAAGAACTTGAGGTATAAAACAACAATGAAACAGTATCAGAATGATTTTGAAGCATTGTTAACCATGGTGGACATAATGAAGATCACCGGTTAGCATGTATATAGTGGTCTTCCTCCGTCGTTGTAGAGGTGAATGTGAGAATGTTTAAGCCAAGAACACTTGCAGATGCTTTTAGTTTGTCCAATTTGCAAGAGGTCGCTTGGCTCTTGCTAAACAAAGGTACACAACTCCCATTTTAACCAATCCTAAACCTGTGAATACTTTTGTGAATAGAAATATGAATTATCCTACCAAGGCTACAACTACTTTGGCTTTACCTCCACCTGTCAGTCATAATGTGGTTAGGAATAATTCAGTCAGTGAAATGAGGCCAAGAAGACAGTTAAGTCAGAAAGAATTTGATGAGAAAAGGGCAAAGGGTTTGTGTTTCTATTGTGATAAGAAATATTTGCCTGGTCATAAATGTGAGGGTCAGATGTTTACTTTGGAAGTGAAAGGATTAGAAGAGGAAGAGATAGAGGAGTGTATGGTGGAAGGGGAAGAACATGAATTGAGTCACTTTGATGAAGATACACCTCATATATCCCTTAATGCACTATCTGGTATTCCCACACATAACACTATGAGGCTTAAAGGGCATGTATTGAACCAATTGTTGCATATATTGATGGACTCAGGAAGTACACATAACTTTTTGGACTATCAAAAAGCCAAAAGACTTGGTTGTAACATTAGAAAAACCTGTCCTCTTCAAGTATCAGTGGCTGGAGGTACTAAAATGGTGAGCCAAGTATATGGTTAAGGACTTTCAATGGAAAATAAATGGTGTTTTGTTTCAAACCGATGTCATGTTGTTACCATTGGGAGGTCGTGAATTGGTTCTTGAGTTCGGTGGCTATCTACTTTGGGAACAATTTTATGGAATTTTCAGGACATGAGAATGCAGTTTGTATACAAAGGGCAAAGGGTGTTACTAAGGGGTACAACTCAATCAGAGATTGCTTGGTTAAGTGGGAAGGATTTAGCTAGAGCAGTGGTACCCAACAGCAGTGCCAAATTGTCTGCTATGTGTTGTTTTGGTTCATCTGCTACACTACATTTGATGCAATGTACTAATGAAGAAGTGTCACCAATGCATGTAATTACAAATGACTACTTACGTAATTTGCGGATGTTTTGAGATACCCAAAGAGTTACCACCACATAGAAGTTTTGACCACACCATTCCTTTAAAAACCACTGATGTGAGTGTGAATGTTAGACCTTATAGGTATCCACCAGCTCATAAAGACACAATAGAAATTATGATTAAAGAGTTATTGGATACAGGGGTGATCAGACCAAGCAATAGTCCTTTTTCTTCTCCTATTGTGTTGGTTAAAAAGAAGGATGGTACTTGGAGGATGTGCATTGATTATAGGAATTTGAACAAACAAACTGTGAAGGACAAATTTCCCATTCCTGTGATTGAGGAACTTATAGATGAGTTGCAAGGAGCTCAGGTATTTTCTAAACTTGACCTTAGATCAGGGTATCATCAAATTAGAATGCATGAGAAGGATGTGTACAAGACTGCTTTTAAGTCTCATGAAGGCCATTATGAATTTGTGGTTATGCCTTTTGGTTTAACTAATGCCCCATCCACCTTCCAAGCTTTGATGAATTCTGTGTTTAAACCTTTTTTGAGGAAGTTTACCTTGGTATTTTTTGATGACATTCTAGTGTACAGTCCTTCTATGCTAGAACATCTTGAGCACTTGAAATTGGTTATGCAAGTAATGAGGGACAACACATTGTTTGCAAAGCAGAGCAAATGTGTGTTTGGCACAACACAAGTTGAGTATTTGGGGCATGTAATTTCTGGTAAAGGAGTATCCACAGACCCTGGTAAGATTCAAGCAATGAAAGATTGGCCTGTTCCTACTAATTTGAAGCAATTAAGAGGATTTTTGGGTTTAACGGGTATTATAGAAGGTTCATTAAAGACTATGCTAGTATCACCAACCCCATCGCACTGTTGAAAAGAATGCTTTTAAGTGGACTACTCAGCTCGGGAGGCTTTTGAAAGTTTGCAAGCAAAGAATGAGTCAATCACTGTTTTAGCTTTGCCAAATTTCAATGAAGAATTCATTATTGAAACCGATGCTTCGGTTTTGGTATTGGAGTCGTTTTGCAATGTAAGGGTCATCCCATAGCTTACTTGAGCAAATCATTAGCACCTAAACACCAAGCCTTATCTACTTATGAGAAAGAATTACTTGTTGTGGTTTTAGCATTGCAGAAGTGGAGAGGATACTTATTGGACAGGCACTTTAAAATCAGAACTGATCACTTTAGTCTCAAGTATGTTTTGGATCAGAGAATTACTACTCCTTTTCGGTCCAAGTGGTTGCCAAAGTTACTTGGTTTTGATTATGACATTGAGTATAAAAAAGGAAAAGAGAACACAGTGGCAGATGCTTTGTCAAGGGTTGAAAGACAAGGGCTTTATTTACCTTGATGGTGGTGGTGTTACTAATGAGCTGATGACTGCAGTGGTGTCTACTTGGTCTAGTGATCTAAGTCTTAAAAAGGTGGTGGAGGAACTAAAACAAGGAACACTTACTAATAGTAAATATACTTGGCATAATGATCAGTTAAGGAGAAAGAACAAGTGGGTGGTAGGCAAAGATGAAGATCTTAGAACTAAGCTGGTGGCTCACTTTCATGGTACAGCTGTTGGTGGTCATTCTGGAGTACATGCTACTACTAAAAGACTCACCACTTATTTCTATTGGAAAGGATTAAGAAAGATGGTTAAGCAATGGGTCAGAAATTGTGACATTTGTCAAAGGAATAAGGCTGATTTATCTGCTTATCCAGGGTTGTTACAACCTCTGCAAGTTCCAGATAGAATTTGGGAAGATATTTCAATGGATTTCATAGAATCACTACCTATGTCTCATGGAAAAAGTGCCTTATTGGTAGTTGTGGATAGATTATCCAAATATGCTCATTTCCTCCCAATCAATCACCCCTACACAGCTTCTCAAGTATCTCAATTGTTCCTTGATAATGTCTACAAACTTCATGGGTTACCCAAATCCATAGTGAGTGACAGAGACAAGATTTTTATGAGTCAGTTTTGGCAATCATTGTTCAAGATGTTACAAGTGCAGTTGAAAATGTCATCTGCTTATCATCCACAAAGTGATGGTCAAACAGAAGTAGTCAACAAATGTTTGGAGACATATCTCAGGTGTATGACAGGTGAGTCTCCAAAAGATTGGGTTAAGTGGATCTCATTGGCTGAATATTGGTACAATACCAATTTTCATAGTGCCATTAATACTACTCCTTATGAAGCTGTGTATGGTCAAGTTCCTCCTTTGCATATTCCTTATATGGCCAGAGATAGTCCTGTTGATGCTGTGGATAGGGCCTTGCAGACAAGGGAACAGAAAGTTCAGATGTTAAAGTTCAATCTCAAGAAGGCACAAGATAGAATGAAAGTGCAGGCAGACAAGCATAGAACTGATAGAGAGTTTGCTGTAGGAGATTGGGTATATTTGAAATTGCAGCCTTATAGACAGTTAACTGTGAGACAAGGGAGGCAAAACAAGCTTTCTTCTAAGTTTTTTGGGCCATTCAAAGAATTGGGAAAGTGGCTTATAAACTTCAACTACCAACCAATGCAAAAGTCCATCCAGTCTTCCATGTTTCTCAGTTGAAACCATGTTTTTGTGAATCTGTTTCCATGGGAGATTTTCCTCAGTGTAATGATGAAGGATTGATAGCTGCTACACCATTCAAGTTGCTTGATAGGAAAATGGTTAAACAAAATAATAGGATGGTAGTGTTTGGTCTCATTCAGTGGTCAAATGGTGATGTTGAAGATGCTACTTGGGAGAATTTAGCTGACATTGTGCAGAGGTTCCCAGACTTTGTTCTTGATCCTTGAGGACAAGGATCATTTGAAGAAGGATGGATTGTTATATGCTCTTATGAATCACGTGACAAGCACGTGACCTACTTCAACAAACATAACTGATTTTCCCTCCTTGTCATTCTCTTTAAATAGTTTTCATTTCTCATTTCAGTTCTTAGTTTTGGATGTAATCTCTCTCTTTCCAGTTGTAACAAATTCATAATTCCAATAACAAAACCCATTTACATTTCACTCCAATTTGCATTCTTGATATTGTGAATTCTTAATAGGTGTTATGTTGTGATTAATCTTCAATCTTAATAGGATTCAGATTAAGCATGTTATAATACAATCCAATTTCTATGGATGTGGTTTGGTCGGAAAAGAAGATGTAGGTCGCTTGATACATGTATGTCTTAAGATTATTGACACATTCACTTTCATCCACATATTTGCGAGCCTACCCATTCGAATAGGTGTTTGCGGCTATGATGAGGTTGTATTTTAGCGCGGCTTTTATGCTAACGCAGCCATTTTGAATAATAGTCTATCATGAATATTGGTGGGTTAAAAAACTTGAGACCGTCCAGATCTTGGCGGGCAACATGCTATGTTTGCGGCCATGGCGGGCGTGTCTTTTTTTGGGTCCGCACGTGTTGAGGCTCATTGTTGTACTGTTGTTTTTCTTTGTTATGTATGTCTTGTCGCAGGTTAGAAGGACGTTAGAGTGTGACAAACAATCACCTCAGCAACCTCCACGTGCGTATCCAGGGCATACTATCAACTCTATTTCACCAATTATTCCGATGTCATTTTGATATGGGGTTGCGGGTGTTTTATGTGTGTGGGTTTCAGCATGCTTTTTTTGGTTATAATAGGCTATGATGAATTTGTGGGTTCGATTAAAGCCATGAGTCTCCGTCTCTTGGCAATGCAAACTATCACGTTCGTGGCCATGGCAGATGTATTCAGTTTTCTCGATTACTAATCAATCTGAGTCAAATGATATTGGTTATTTGAGGATTGAACCGTAACTTGACACGGCAATGACCGGATGTTGTGAAAGCAAACTTGCTATCATTCAACCGCGTTTTTTTTGTAGGCATGGCGGAATTCTGACCTTTTTGGCCATTTTACACTCACAAATCTGACCCTAATGATCTGTTGGCAGCCGTGTTTTTTTGGTCGTTTAAATATGCATATTTACCTTGGATAAACCATTTATAATGATACTATGATAATGATATGGCCGAAAAATGGATGGGGTCATGTAAGCTAAATATGTATAGATGGGTCATATTTACCGTGTTTTTTTGGTCGTTTAAATATGCATATGTGTAGGATAAACCGATAAACCATTTTCCATTATCATAGTATCATAGTATCATTTCAAAATTACTTTTTCCAAGGTCATGTTTATGCTACATACATATTTAGCTTTTTCTAAGCTAATTTTTTCGATTCTTAATGATACTATGATAATGGTATGGCCGAAAAATGGATGGGTCATGTAGATTTAGTCACGGTCATCACTTCCGCCACACTCAGTGCACAAAAGTTTTCGAACTTCTTTGGGAGGTAATTTCTTCTTACAGTCTTATCTGGATCAAACCTTATGTTTGTGTATTTGCATAGATGTAATGATCATGGTAAAAGGTTCCTTGGCCTTTTGTTGTTTGATAGAAAGTGCTTATTGCTGACTTACGTGCTTATGCCTGTGCAGATCAAAAGTCCGATGATAAGGCTGAGTTATTTGAGAGAGGCTGATTCAATTGAAGTATGAAATTTCGGCCACAAATTATATAAGGTTTAGTTTCACTTCCGTTAAGAGGCCAAGATCTAGATTTTTCAACCTGAAAAAGGTTAGTAGTATTTCATAATTTTTTTTACAGGCTAGAAGTTCATGTTACTGTTAATGACGCAATTCTGATTTTGTGATTGAACGAAAATGTAAATCGATATAATGGTTCAACTAAGATGAAAATGAAGTTTTAGTAAATTAACATAAACTTAAAATTTGTGACCAGTTGTGGTAGCGATAATCTTTACTACCTTAGATCACTAATCGTTTCATGGCCCAAATGTTGTATATAAGGGACATTTTTTAGTATGCTTCTGATGGTGTGATTTTACATTTTGTAAGTAAGCACATGAACGAGTCTTTGGTTTCATTCTATAGGCTTTAGGTGCCACGACTAAGAGGTATATGGTAGAAGAGATTAACAGCGAGTTACAGGCCATGGTGCTTAATGTGGATGTAGTGAAAAACTGAAGGCTACAATGCATGGCGAAAACAATGCTCCTTAATAATATATGCCAAAAATTACGTTGCCCAGATTCTTATCCTAAAGCATTATGTTTCTGTTTATTTTCTGAATATTGTAATACTTGGTTTGAACAAATAACTTATGTAGCTCAAGAATTTTGTAGCAATATATTTGGCTATTATCTTCGACCAATAACGACTTTATTCATTTGCAATAAACTCACGTTTCCATATATGCATAAATGGGTTGGACAGGTTTGCATAAATTATGAATCTACAACAACGACATGTTAATATATACGGTCAAATTATCAAAGACGTGAAACGACGCCCCGTCGCAACGCGACGGTCCATAGCCCAACTCGTTATGTCTTATCTTTCATGTTTATCACACTCTATATTTACTTGACACATGTCCCAAGTGAGATGGATCAATCATGTTGCAACGGTATCAAAGTGGGAGAAAACAATTGTGATTGTTAAAGCTAGACGGTAACAATGACACGACCTCAGTAGTTGATGAGGATGCCGAAAACACAAAAATGTAAAACGTCATTTATTTGACTCACCCCCACGTAATGATACATTTCACTACGTGGCGGTGATTTCTTTTTATCATGTGACAACATTTTTTTACTACATTAAAAAGCTCTACATTCATCTTCCCAAGACTCCAATTGAATAGATAATTATACCCGCTATAAAATAAAATAAAATAGAGTAAATTGCAAAAGTCGTCTTTGTGATTTGCCCAGATTGCAAAAAGCATCCATGTGGTTGGCTAATTGCAGGCGGCGTCCCTGTGGCGAAACTTTGTGATCGTTTTGGTCCCTGATTTTAACTAGCGTTAAATGAATTCCGTTAGAAGTTACACATTTAGCCCTTTTGGCCAATGATCATTGCATCGTCCATCCTTTAAACTACAGGAACAATTTATGCTATTACACCGTTAGTCTTCAATACAAAAACAATTGCACCGTTAGTCCTTAATACATAATTTCAGTTAAAAAATTGCACCGTTAGTCTTTTATACATAAACTAAGTTAGTCTCACCACCACCACTTACCACCACCACCACTACTCACTACCGCCACCCACTGCCACCACCCACTACCACCACCACCACCAATACCCACCGCCATTCACCACCCACTGCTATTTTTAGTCAAAGGTGTGGAAATCAGAGGTACACACACAGATGCACAACACAGAAAATAAAGAACACACAAGGTTGCTGCCTAACACGCATGTTATTTTATTGAAGAAACTTAACTCAAAACTCCAATACGATACAATGTAATTCCCTACCCCTGGTGGTATATATAGACTAACATAGACGCGTTGTACTATAACTAGGATTACATTAAACCTATCCTAAACCAATGAGGACTACTCCATATTAGTATAAATATTAAACGAGTTGGACTAGCACTCCAACTAGTACTTCTACTGAAACCTGATCCATGCATTCCAGCCACAATCAGACTTCAGAAATTTCCAACAATCACCCCCTGAATTTTTGAGTCGAAGAGGGTAACTCTTGCACACCAAGTAATGATCTCATCTCCTTGAACCTTA
Source organism: Chrysanthemum lavandulifolium (assembly GCA_022545495.1). Classification (NCBI taxonomy): domain Eukaryota; kingdom Viridiplantae; phylum Streptophyta; class Magnoliopsida; order Asterales; family Asteraceae; genus Chrysanthemum; species Chrysanthemum lavandulifolium. Next base: position 46,544,711 of record CM040243.1, read on the forward strand.
TGCGCGCCAAGGCCTTCGTCAATGGGTCTGCTCTTTGTTCTTCACCGGATACATGCTCAACAATTACCTGCTCATTCCCAGTCACTTCCGCCAATAACTCCCTTAGCCAAATTGCTTGACACGCAATTTGTAGTAGCCGCCATGAACTCGACTTCACACGAAGATAACGCCACGGTAGTTTGTTTTGTGAGCACCATGTAATATGTGATGTACCGAGATAAAAAACATGTCCGATAGTACTCCGTCCATCATCAATATCAATATTATGACTGCTAAATCCCACAAGTCTTATGTCATTACAACGGTTGTATTTAATTCCAAACGAAGTCGTACCTTTACGATAGCGTAGGATTTGCTTGATTGCACGAGCATGTGATTCTCTTGGATTTTTCATATATCGACTAACCACTCCAACCGAGTAAGTCAAATCTGGACGAGTGTGCAAGAGGTAACGCAAGCAACTCACAACATTTCGATAACGAGTAGCTTCAACTTCTGGTTCATCTTCTGCTTTTGTCAAATTGAGTCCCGGTTCCATCGGACATAAGGTTGCATTGCAATCTTCCATACCAGCTTCTTTCAAGATCTTCCTTGCATATCTCTTTTGCTTGATCTTCACGCAATCCTTTTCTTGTGAGACTTCGATACCTAAGTAATAAGTTAACTCACCAAGATCTAATATTTCAAATTGAGACACCATTCTCCCTTTGAACTTATTTATGAGGTCTAAGCTTGTCCCAGTCACGAATAAATCATCTATATTAACCACAACAATGATAAATTCTCCATTGGGCACCTTTCTATAGATCGCATTTTCGTGCACGCATTGTAGAAAACCCATCTCTTTAAAATTACTATCGACATCCTTTCGATAACCATTTAGAAGAGCCGTTCTCATATCCAAGTGATGAATCTTCCATCCTTTCCCGGCTGCGAGAGCAATCAAGAGTCGTATGGTCTCGAGTTGAGCTACCGGCGCGAATACTTCATTAACTTCAATAACAGGTTGTTGTTCAACTGATTCTCGTTCCTCTTCGTTTGTATCTTCTTTATAAACTTTTATTTGAGCTTTATAAAGGCGATTTGCACTACGTGGGACCTTTATAAGTAAATTTCCACAACTATCTCGCATGGTTAAGAAATCACCTCGCATACTAATATCACAACCAAATATTGTAGCTTGTCCAAGACTTATCAAATTACTACGAAGAGCGGGAATATAATAGACATCTTTCAACGATTTTTGTTCTCCGTTTTTACCTTGGAACAAAATCGAGCCTTTTCCCTTTATGCTCACACATGAACCATCTCCGAACCTAACACGTCCAGTAATATTTTCATTTAATTCAGAAAAGTAAGAGTAATTACCTGTCATGTGATTACTTGAACCATTGTCAAAATACCATACATCATCTTCATCGGTATTTGACTCGCTCTTTGGTGGAGTGTACTTTTCTTCATTCATGAAAATCGTTTCTTGAATATGGTTCATCATAAAGAACATACCTTCCTCATGATATACATCTTTCTCTTGCGTCTCATTAAGGTTAACTTCATGGTTTCGGTTTCGTTCGGGCATCTTGAAACTGTTAATACAAATAAACCGTAAAACGTTTATTTATATTTTATGATCTTCTAATGTTTTGTCGATAACAAAAGTAAGATCATTTTAAGGAAACAAATAAAATACGTAAATGGTTTGAACTAATAGTTTTCTAACACACTTACGCTTTCACATAAAACACTAAAACAAGTATAAGTGATTTTATGATTTAGATACATATGTACAACAACTAGTGTTTACATATTGGGTTAAACATATACTTAAACTAAGTATACTAAAATGGGTAAAAACTAAGTGTATGCTAAATTGGGTAAATACAAGTATATACTAAATGGGTAAATACTAGCAAATGGTTTTGACCCATAACCCATGGTTTTATATATACCACTTAACCAAGTTCATTGTATCCTTAAGATACATTGTATCTAGAAAGAAAACCATGGATCAACCCATAACCCATGACCCATGACCCATAACCAAAAATACCCATGGGCAAAGAGGAGCGGACCACGGATCCCTAGCTTTGTGCTAGCGGATCCCTTGTGGTAGGGATCCGTGGGATCCGGGAAACAGAGGATTTTTCCTCTATAAATAGTGAGCCATTTCTTCATTATACCTCACCCTTTCTAACATACTTTCTCCCCGAGTTAAATCTCACTAACCTTAGATCCAAGAGATCTATGTTTGTAGTCTTGTTTTGTGTGATCTTTAGGTTCCTCTTAAAGGCAAGATCACCACCTTTGAAGTCGAGCAAGCTCAAGTCCATGAGTTGCCAAGCTTCCTCATCATCAAGGCTATTGAAGTCCTCTTGTTGATGATCCCTTTCTTTCTTCAAAGAAGCGTAGTGTTAAAGACATTAGTGAAAGATGTCTCAAGTGTCAAGACGAAGATATTAGTGAAGGGTATCTATCGTCTATAGGATAAGCACTTGTGGTAGGTGCTTAGAAGTCAAGACAAGAAGCATTAGTGAAAAGTGCTTAGAAGTGAAGACACAAGACATTAGTGAAAGGTGTCTTGTAGATCTAGTCAAAGGCATTAGTGAAAGGTGCCTTAGATGTACATTCGATATGGTGTGTTTCGATGTACTAGATAGACTAGCATTAGATCCAAGGATATTGATGTCCTTGATGATGTTGTAAAGGAGTAGATCTCCTTTGGGATTAGTCGTTGGTGTAGTGTGGTAGTAGTTCCTCCATTGCAATGGAACTAGGTACTTAGCCTAGTACCTAATAAAGGGTAGGCGACGTTGTGAAGGTGTAGTTCACCTAAGGTGTGAAAGAACTCGGTGGTTAGCCTAGCACCGTATAAAGGGTAGGTGACGTTGTGTAGGTGTGGTTCGCCTTGGTGTGAAAGAACTCGGTATTTAGCTTAGTACCGAAAAAGGTTAAGCGACGTTGTGAAGGCTTCTCCGCCATAAGGAGATTGGTGTAGTGTTTACAAACTCTCGAGTAGGTGACTCGGGGGAGTGGAGTAGGCAAGGAAGGTGTCCTTGTAGCCGAACCACTATAAATACTCGCGTTGTGGTTTTGTGCTTCTTACTCTTATCTTTTCATTACATATCCTTATATGATTGTTTATCAACATCCAACACACACAACCAAATAGATTGACATAAGTCGATCTAAATAGTTTAAAAGGAAGTTTTAATTGGTAAAACTATTCAACCCCCTTCTAGTTTTCCACAATTGGCATCAGAGCTTCGTTACCAAGTTTCTTGAAGTATATTGTACTTTAAAAACTTGATACGATCCATAGTTAATTGAAAACTACAAAGAAGGTTCTTTATAAAAACAAACACCATGTTTTTCAAAAACTATATGTTTGGATGTTGAATTGATAACAACATTTTTTTTTCTTTTCATTTAATTGCACTAATCTTCTTTGTGATGTTGATTAGTCAAAGCTCATACCCACCAAGCTTAGGAGACGCTTGGTAACAAGAATACCTTCCTTAAAGAGGTATCTTAAACGCTAAGGAGCGGGAATCGTCTAAGTGACATTTGTCATTTGTAAAACATTCCTAAAGTGCACTCGAGGTATGACTTTCCACTTATATCCGAATGATATTAGTTTAGTAAATAAGTGGTTTATGTTAGGTATCTTTTGAGTAGATTTTGTGTTTACACATGATCTACATGAAGCTTCATTAGAAGCCTTTTTCTCTCATACGTGTTATATTTCTCGTCTATAGTCATAGTATATATAGCTTATGTTTTATTTCTTTTAATCCTATAATAAAACAAAAACACGAATTTCAAAAATTCTTCCTTCCCTATTTATAATCCCACTCGACGCCCACTTTATTCAATCCTCACTTTTTCAAATTTTCCAATTTCAAAAATTTCCTCTCATTTAAAAAACTTCATCTTCCTCCTCATTTCATTTCATCCGAAACCAAGAAGATCCGTCATCAACATGGTTTACATCGCACTCGTGCTCATCGCCCTAACACTCATCGCACTTGTGTTCCCTATGATGAAGTTCACATACGGAGACATTTACTTTGTGTTGTTAATCTATATTGGGATCATATACCCAATCCTTTGTATCATCCTTAGTATTGAAATGCAATATTATTGATCTAGTTTATCTAGGTTACTATTATGTGTTTATCATTCCTTTTGATTTATATGTTTTATATTTTTTGTGATACATTAGAGGTCATGTATGCATGAAAAAAAATGTAGGATAAAACATATCTCGTGGTATAAAACCGAAACCTTTTATCAAATCATTTTATATTACCGATCCACGGATCCCGGAAGATGTACTATCCGGATCCCTTTGTAAAGGAACCGTGGGATCCAGACATCGAAAACAGTTTTCATACAAGATTAATAACCACTATCTTTCTAAAAGTAATAATCCACTAGAATTTCAAAACCATGAGTTAGCTAAATGCTAAAAACCATTGTTAATAAAAATCTAGTAAAAACGTTAGATTATTATAGGTTGACCTTAAACATCACCTCTTATTAACCCATCACTTCTATAGGTTCAACTATGACGCATGAATACGAGTTTGATTTTTCACTCACTAACGTCTACACCCCGAACATCTCCCTTGAGCCCAACACACCTGGCAATCATGTCCGTGGGTTCAATAATCTCGAAAACCGTTACTTCCATGAAGGACGTATTGTAGACACCTCTCTACAATTCGAAGAAGGTATCAATACCTCCTTCCGAGCCATAGGACTAGAATGTCTTCTTGAAATCAACGAGAAGATATGTCCAAGGTTCATAATGGAATTCTTCCGTCAAGTCGAACTCGTTCGTAACGAGGATCGCTTCTCATCTCTTTGGTTTTACATCAAAACCAAAAGTTCACTTTAACCCTTGGGCATTTTGCTCACATCCTCCGGATTCCAAATCATGGACAATGTGCCTTCACCAAGATTGGTCTCTTGATTCTCTCTTCAACTTTCGTGAAGAAAATAGTCCATATTGTTCACACATACCCTCCCGGAAGATTTAAATCGCATAATATGCAAACCTCGACCATATTACTCCAATCCAAACATTATCCATACACGGATATCCGAGAAGAGTACAAGCCTCTTGCTCTCATTCTACGTGAAAATGTTTGGAGTCTTAGGGGAAATCGAGATATTCTTCCCGCTTGTTGTGCTCACATGTTGTACTGTTTGCTAACACAACAACCATACAATCTCGCCTACTTCTTCGCAAGGCGAATTGCAAACCTTCAAGGCTCCAAGGATAAACTCATCCCTTATGGAATGTTCTTGACACGCCTCTATCACAATGTTATGCACTTCCATCCTCAATTTCAAAGTCCGTTGTACGTACTTGTGAACAAGATGATGGAACCGCTAAACATATCTCTCATGAAGACTTTCTTCATTCTTGATTCCACCAATACCCATCAAACACATAATGATCCTCCTAGCGAAGACACTCAAGGAACCTAGAATAGTCAAATAGGATCAATTCTACTCTACTCATTAGTTATCAATGTAATCCTATCTCTTTCATGAAATAAAACATCTTACATTTGATATCCTAGTTTTAGAACTTCTTTAAACAAAACTTGGAATATAATGCATTGTCAAGATCATTGCATACCTTTAGTAAAGGTTCTGTCTAGCAGATAGACGGATCCCAAATGTTGTACTAAACGGATCCCTACATCTAGGGAACCGTGGGATCCCAAGAAACAAAATGCAATTGCAAGCATTGTATGTCAAACACATCCTTAGAACACCTCACACTAAGCTATACATAGTGTCTTAAGGTAGATTAAGACTTTATCAAGATAGGTTGACCTTTCCTACTGTTCCAACTCACATAGAACACACTCTAAGATATTCATAGATCAATCACTTTGTTTTAATCCATCACTCTTCCGCCTCAAAACTCACACTTCATTTCTTTTACCCTTCACATCTAGGTTAAAAATCTTTTATAACAAAAATGATCAAAGTTAATCAAATCCTAGTTTTCCCATCTCAAAACCATTAGGATATTTTCCAAAATACAATCCTAAATCACAACCTCATCTCTAGGATCTTTTAGCTTCAATTGACACTCTCCTATTTAGTGTCATCCTTGCTCATTCATTGGTACTCATGAAAGTTCCAAATCCTTCCACAAAAGACAATCATTAGCTACATCACTCACCACCTTCAAGTACTTAAGCACCCCTTCATTTAAGACACTTAGGAAGACTGAAACACTCAAGATGTTATAGGTTTTAGAATTTGGAAACATCATTTCCACTCCTTCATAGCTACTGATAGCCGGATCCCTAGGATTAGCCTAGACGGATCCCTCTGAGAAAGGAACCGTGGGATCCGGATGAGATAGGTCAAACATAGCTAAAACAATCATTTCAACTCATCTTCCTAACTCAAACACTCCATCTCATCTTGAATGAGTTCCTAGATCAGTCCAACCTCTGAAGTTGACTCTTGTGCATGTCAATCATCACACTCCAATGAATCCTAGTGGCTTAAAGCTTAAATGCACTTGCCAAATCTCTTAGTTTATAAACCACCTTGTTAGGACCTCCATAGTCATCACTCTCACTCTAACTTTCAGCTCTTGAAACCATTCCATCATGAGAAAAACCCCAAGTAGTAACTTATCCACCAAAGAACCACCCATGAAAAAGGCTCGGGTTATACACGAAATCTCCTCAACCGAATCATCTCCCGTCAAACCAACAAATGAGAGAATCCTTCATCATCCAATCAAACCAATTCCTAAAAGGATAGTACCCACAAAACTACCTATGCCTAACACTACCATACCTCCTAGGCCAAACAATATCATCTCCACTAAACCATCACCATTAGTTCCTAGAAATATTTCATTTACTTCACCACTATCATCACCACACCTCTACAATTTAGAGGACTTGCCTCCTAGGCCGTCTCATCCGTTTCCGCCGACAACATTCTCCTCATTAGGAGGAATAATGGTTCAAAATCAAGGTGTTGAGTCAACACTTGTTCCGCTTCCTTTTCATTGTCTCCATCATATAATCCTATATGGATTATGAGAAATCATCAAAGTCAACCACCGACCATATGGAAGTTGACACTTCCTTACCACCACCATCATTCTTGGTCGAGGCATTCTCAAATGCACCTCCACCAATCCTCCATCGTTTGAAGCCCCGAAGCCGCTTCACTTGATCCTTCGCATCAAGCCATTTTATTTCCTCCACCACCACTACCTAGCCATGACAAAGATTGCTATCATTGTCAACATGTTGAAAGTTTGATACATGAAGTACGAGAAGACCAACGTTTCATGTTCTATCATCTCCTCGAACGTTTCGACGAGATCAAACCTAAACAAAACTTGAGCTAGAAGATTTTAGTGGTGTCCTAGCATCAAGCGTTAGATAGTCTAGAAATTCCTAGTCATGTATTGTCTATTTTCTTATTTTTAGAGTCATGTATATCATAACTCTTGTTTTATTAAATGGAATTACATGCTACTTGTTATTTTTCTGAGAATATGTATTCATATCTCATTTATGTGATAACATTACTTGTTATATCACCTTTGTCGATTTTAGTCATCACAGACGGATCCTCAATATTGCCTAGACGGATCCCTACTAGGAGGGAACCGTGGGATCCGTGAAGTCGAAAGTTTTGTTTTCTAACTTAAATCACATTTGCGTGAAATTGTGAATTATACTTGTTTTCTAACCCTTGTTTGCGTTATTCAATTAACACATAAAGAATTTGACATCCTAAAGCTAGGGGAGCTTGGTGTCAAAACAATACGCTGCAAAATTACTTGCAACCTTTGATTTAAATTTCATGACTTCCCATTGCAAATATTGCAATCATCTAGGGGAGTACACCGTCACATAGACGTAATATTTTGCATAAGTTAGTTGCAAATGAACTAGATTAGAATTAGTTTCTTGACGCCTTACTTAGGGATGGACTCGTCAAGGGGAGTAACGACGAGATCCTTTCCGTTACTTGCTCTCTATTTTTTCTTTTTTTCCTTTCACATGTTTTTCTTAAAACGATGTGTTGCTTTCTTTCAAACACTTTTGTTTCGACAAAAGGGGAGAAGAAAGTAAAACTACAAATTCAAACTTTTACGAATTTTAGCTTTTCCTTAAAATAATCTTATGTTTTGTCATCAACAAAAGGGGAGATCGTTAATACAAATAAGCCGTACAAACGTTTATTTATATTTTACGATCTTCCAATGTTTTGTCGATAACAAAAGTAAGATCATTTTAAGGAAACAAATAAAATACGTAAATGGTTTGAACTAATAGTTTTCTAACACACTTACGCTTTCACATAAAACACTAAAACAAGTATAAGTGATTTTATGATTTAGATACATATGTACAACAACTAGTGTTTACATATTGGGTTAAACATATACTTAAACTAAGTATACTAAAATGGGTAAAAACTAAGTGTATGCTAAATTGGGTAAATACAAGTATATACTAAATGGGTAAATACTAGCAAATGGTTTTGACTCATAACCCATGGTTTTATATATACCACTTAACCAAGTTCATTGTATCCTTAAGATACATTGTATCTAGAAAGAAAACCATGGATCAACCCATAACCCATGACCCATGACCCATAACCAAAAATACCCATGGGCAAAGAGGAGCGGACCACGGATCCCTAGCTTTGTGCTAGCCGGATCCCTTGTGGTAGGGATCCGTGGGATCCGGGAAACAGTAGGATTTTTCCTCTATAAATAGTGAGCCATTTCTTCATTATACCTCACCCTTTCTAACATACTTTCTCCCCGAGTTAAATCTCACTAACCTTAGATCCAAGAGATCTATGTTTGTAGTCTTGTTTTGTGTGATCTTTAGGTTCCTCTTAAAGGCAAGATCACCACCTTTGAAGTCGAGCAAGCTCAAGTCCATGAGTTGCCAAGCTTCCTCATCATCAAGGCTATTGAAGTCCTCTTGTTGATGATCCCTTTCTTTCTTCAAAGAAGCGTAGTGTTAAAGACATTAGTGAAAGATGTCTCAAGTGTCAAGACGAAGATATTAGTGAAGGGTATCTATCGCTCATAGGATAAGCACTTGTGGTAGGTGCTTAGAAGTCAAGACAAGAAGCATTAGTGAAAAGTGCTTAGAAGTGAAGACACAAGACATTAGTGAAAGGTGTCTTGTAGATCTAGTCAAAGGCATTAGTGAAAGGTGCCTTAGATGTACATTCGATATGGTGTGTTTCGATGTACTAGATAGACTAGCATTAGATCCAAGGATATTGATGTCCTTGATGATGTTGTAAAGGAGTAGATCTCCTTTGGGATTAGTCGTTGGTGTAGTGTGGTAGTAGTTCCTCCATTGCAATGGAACTAGGTACTTAGCCTAGTACCTAATAAAGGGTAGGCGACGTTGTGAAGGTGTAGTTCACCTAAGGTGTGAAAGAACTCGGTGGTTAGCCTAGCACCGTATAAAGGGTAGGTGACGTTGTGTAGGTGTGGTTCGCCTTGGTGTGAAAGAACTCGGTATTTAGCTTAGTACCGAAAAAGGTTAAGCGACGTTGTGAAGGCTTCTCCGCCATAAGGAGATTGGTGTAGTGTTTACAAACTCTCGAGTAGGTGACTCGGGAGTGGAGTAGGGCAAGGAAGGTGTCCTTGTAGCCGAACCACTATAAATACTCGCGTTGTGGTTTTGTGCTTCTTACTCTTATCTTTTCATTACATATCCTTATATGATTGTTTATCAACATCCAACACACACAACCAAATAGATTGACATAAGTCGATCTAAATAGTTTAAAAGGAAGTTTTAATTGGTAAAACTATTCAACCCCCTTCTAGTTTTCCACAAAATCGGCAAAACTATTCAACCCCCTTCTAGTTTTCCACAATTGGCATCAAGAGCTAAGTTTATAAAAGTTTTAAAGTAAATTTGTATTTTAAAAACTTTTCGATCACTATGGGTTCGAAAATTATAAGGAAGGGCAATCTATGCAACGACCACCACTACTTGAAACTAATGGTTTTATTTATTGGAAAAATAGATTCAAACATATGTGAAATCTAAAGATATTGTTCTTTGGTACATTATTGTTGAAGGCGACTTTGAGGCTACCTCAAAAGACGATAAAGGGAATTTAGTTAACATACCTCATGATAAATTAAATGATGAAATGAAGAAAAAGCTTTCTAAAAATAGGGAAGAAAAAATGGTTTTATATAATGCTTTACCGAAAAGGAATTCGAAAGAATTTCTATGCTTAAAACCTCTAAAGAAATTTGGACTTCTTTAGTTGTAACTCATCAAGGCAACCAACAAGTTAAGAATAATAAAATTGATTTATTTGTTCAACAATATGAACAATTTTCCATATCGGATGAGGAAACTATAGATCATTCTTTTGCTAACTTTAATACTATTATTACATTGTTACAAGCACTTGATGAATCTTTTCTAGCCGTAACCATGTTAGGAGATATCTAAGGGCACTTCCATCAAGTGGAGATCCAAGGTGACGCGATCAAGAGTAAAAAGATTTGACAATCCTCACCCTCGATGAACTCATAGGCAACCTAAAGTCTCGAGCTTGTCCTTGCCAAAGACTCAAGCCTCAAAGGTAAAAGAAACACAAATCTCTTGCCCTTAAAGCCAAAAAGGCTTCAAGAGATGAAGAGAACTCTCTTCGAGTAGTGACGACGACGAGCACGCTATGGCGGTGAGGGACTTTAAAAGTTCTTTAGAAGAAATGGAAGATACGTCAAACAACCATATGGCGATAAGAAAGGCTTTCGAAAAAGCAAAGAGGACGAGAAGCCAAAGGATGATCGACTTGCTTTAAATGTGGGGACCCAAACCACTTTATTAGTAAGTGTCCCAAACGGGATGATCATAAAGCGTAGAGTGGCGAAGAAATTTGACACGTGGGGAATGAGCGACGAGGAGGACGAAAAAATTTGTCTCATGGCAAATGACGAGGTGTGCTTAAGGTCGATCTAGACCCGATGAATGGGTCAAGGATAAGCGGGTTCACGAGGCACATGACCCGCAATAGGATCTATTCTCCACATATGAATCCGTAAATGGAGGTAATGTGGTGTTTGGAAATAAGCAAAGTAGAATCATCGGTAAAGTACGATTTCTAACAAATCTCTAACCATTAACGATGTGTGTCACGTAGAAAACATAAACTTTAATCTCTTAAGTATAGGACAAATATGTGATAAAAGTGCAATGTACTTTTACCAAAACCGATAGATAAGATACTAAAAATGGCATAACCATAGGAAGAGGAATTAGGAAACATGGAGTCTATGTCATTAAAATTAGTAATGAACCTAAAGACAAACTTTGTCTTACCTCTATGGATGATACTTGACCTTATGGCATCGAAGATTGGGTCGTGCCAATATGCGACTTCTTCAATCGCTATCATCCAAAGATCTAGTAAGAGATCTACCTAAGTTAAAATATGAACATCACTTTTGTGATGCTTGTAATGTAGGAAAACAAGCTCATTCTAGTCATAAAGCTAAAACATAGTGTCAACAACTAGGTGTCTAGAATTACTACATATGGATCTATTTGGTCCATCCGCTATCCAAAGTTATGGAGGCAACCACTACACTTTGGTCATAGTGGATGACTACTCTAGGTATACATGGACAAACTTTTAAAGAACAAACGGAAACCTTTAATTATTTTGAAATATTAAGCAAAAGATCCAAAGACAACTAGGAAGTCCTATAGTGTCTATTAGGACGGATCATGGTAGGAATTGATAATGAAGTGCAATTTGGAGCCTTTTGTGACGCTAATGGTATTACTCACAACTTCTCGGCTCACGCACTCCACAATCGAATGGGGTAGTAGAAAGAAAGAATAGAACCCTACAAGAAATGAGTCGAACAATGCTTAATGAACAATCCATACCTCAAAAGTTTTGGTGTAATGTCGTTGATACTTCAGCGTACATACTCAATCGAGTCTTAATAAGACCAGGTTTAGGTAAAACTCCATATGAGTTACTCGAGGGCAAAAGCCTACGTTAAATCACCTTAGAGTCTTTGGAAGCAAATGTTTTATTCTAAACACTAAAGATTACTTTACAAAATTTGATCTTAAATCAACCGAAGGTATCTTTCTAGGTTATTAGCCAAATAGCAAAGCTTACGTCATATTAAACAAAGAAACAATGAAGGTAAAAGAGTCATTAAATATAAAATTTGATGAAAGTCCACCCAAACCCTCTCCACCTCTTGTCGATGACGAGATCATAGAAAGTGATGCTATAGTGATAAAGAAAAGATAAATGAAGAAGAAGAACCTTTAAATAATGAAATCATAAACATTAAAGAGTCCAAAGATCACCCCGTAGATAAAGTCATAGGAAAGCTAAGCGAGCGAACATTAAGGTCTCAAGTTCAAAATCAAAGTAGCTTGTTTTGTTTTGTTTCAACCATAGAACCGAGGAATACACAAGAAGCCATAAAAGATGAGAGTTGGGTAATGGCTATGCAAGAAGAACTAAATCAATTCATGTCTAATGATGTTTGAGCGCTTGTCCTCCACCTAGTAATCAAACCATAATAGGAACCAAATGGGTATATAAAACAAATTAGATGCAAGCGGGTAGTGTCTAGGAACAAGGCTAGACTCGTTGCCCAAGGGTATAACCAACAAGAAGGAATAGACTTTGATGAGACCTATGCCCCGTGGCTAGATTAGAGTCTATAAGAATACTTCTTGCGTATGCTTGTGCTAATGATCTAAAGCTTTATCAAATGGATGTCAAAAGCGCTTTTCTAAATGGTCTCATTAATGAAGAAGTATCGTAGCTCAATCTTTGGGCTTCATCGATTTTGAAAACCCAAACATGTATATAAATTAAAGAAAGCCCTTTACGGTCTTAAACAAGCTCCAAAAGCTTGGTATGATAGACTCAAGTCATTTTAATTAAACACAACTATACCATGGGGCTAGTTGACAACACACTTTTACTAAGAAAGAGAGTCACATATAATCATAGTGCAAATATATGTAGATGATATTATATTCGGATCCACTTGTCAAGACATGTGTGATGATTTCTCTAAAATCATGCATGACGAGTTCGAGATGAGTATGATGGGAGAACTTAGTTTCTTTCTTGGTCTACAAATTAAACAAGTAGAAGATGGTATCTTCTTTAATCAATCTAAATACATAAAGGAGATGTTAAAGAAATTCGGTCTAGAAGAGTCGAAACCAATTAGGACACCAATGTCATCCGACACCAAACTACACAAAAGATGAAGACGGCGAATCAGTAGATAATACTAAATATCGTGGCATGATGGGTAGTCTTCTCTACCTCACGGCAAGTAGGCGGATATCATGTTTAGTGTTTGCTTATGTGCTAGGTTTCAAGAAGACCTAAAATATCACACCTAGAAGCCGTAAAAGGATATTTAGATACATTAAGGGTACAACACAATTAGGATTATGGTATCCTAAGGCGCGGAGTAGAAACAATTGTATATGCGATTCGACCATGCGGTGATTACGTTGATAGAAAAAGTACAAGTGGGGTATGTACTTTCATGGGATGTTGTTTAACATCTTGGTTTTCTAAGAAACAAACGGCATTAGCAATATCAACAACCGAAGGCGATGCGTCTCCGCCGCAAAGCATGCCAACAAGAACTATGGATGAAACAAGCGTTAGTCGACTCACGACATTCATCTAAGCGACATAGCCATCCTATGTGACAACAAAGGTGCCATCGACTTAAGCAAGAATCCGGTATTGCATTCTCGCACAAAGCATATAGAGATTCGACATCACTTCTTAAGAGACAATGTTCAAAAGGGGAACATCTCTATTGAGAAGGTAGCATCCGAAGACAACATAGCCGACGTGCTCACCAAACCATTGAAGCGGTAACAATTCAACCTACTTGTCTTGGTCTTGGTCTAATGGAACAAACATCATAACTTATTTGACTCTACAAGGTATGTAAACACTAGCCTTCTTCTTTCGAGTCTAGGATCTCTATTTCACGCTGACTCACAAACAATACGGGAATTTTCAAAACCTAAGATAAGTTTCGACTTATAACTTTCTTATTTTTTTAACACATACACATTTTCTAAGAAAACTCTTTTCAAAATGTTTTCTAAAAGAATGATACCTTCCAGTATCAATTTCACAAAAGCAATTTCTCACGTCTAGGACAAATCGCTTTTCATTATTAATACAAAGTAAAAACCGTTTTCATTGCATCTCATGTCTTTTGAATGCTAAAGGGACACATAAATAATATGTGTTTTCGGGTACATTCATTTAAGCAACAATGAATTAGGAGCATTGATAACACTCAATTACGTACTTATGTACTAAATATGTGTTTCGGGTTATCTCGATCGGATGCTTTTTCTACTTCTAGTTTATTTTCTTTTTCCTTTTAGAGGTCGAGATAACCGCAACTCCAAATAGTTTGCATATAGGCGCACAATAGGCAAAAATGTTTCAAAAGGAAAATTTTGTCTTTGAATCACTGGACCCACGGATCCCGGCCTTCATCTGGGCCGGATCCCTCGAGGAAGGATCAGTGGGATCCGTGAGACGAGCTGCTTTTACCTTCTATTTTTCTCACTTTGGATGAAAAATCCACATTTGTTTTATTTTTGAGTATGTCTTTAATGCTTGTGTTCTCATGATCACATGCCTTAAATTCATATCTAATCATTAGATTTTAATCCACATTTTGAGTCAAGCATTCATTACAATGCTTTGTTTTTATATATAGAACTCCCAAAATGCTTGCATAATCCATCTCATCCTCACAAACACAATACACCATGTCCTCCACAAACCCTTTAGATGAATCACCTAGTACAAAAATCATCTTCATGATACCCAAACCTTTGTACTACCACCATCCAAAATACCACAATCAAACTCTAGGATATCCGCACGGATTAGTATCCGATCTTGTTGCTTAGCAAAACCAACCTCAAATGGTTCTTCCTCAACTAACAACTCACCACAAGATGCTTCCTTTATAGCACCTCCCTCATCACCAACAAGTACACCAACTTCATCACCACCTAAAGTCACTCTTTTGGAACTCCTTAAGACTCCAACAAGAACCTAAAATGGTTCTTCCTCAACTAAACAACCTAAACAAAAAGAACCTAAACTAAACAACCTAAACCAACCTCAAATGGTTCTTCCTCAACTAAGCAACCTAAACAAAAAGAAATAGTCTTTTCAACACCCCCCACATCTCCAAATACTATTTTTCAAGATCTTGAAACATCACCACCATTAGCTCCCGTCACATTACAAGAACGTCTAGGTTCTTTACCACCACCATTTACAAACATTCGGATGTTGATCCATATTTTCCTATTTTCCACTTCTTCCGCATAACTCAAATCAAAACAACCGGAAAACTTCCGCACTCATTACCCACATCATTTACATTGTGAACATTGCCAATCCACTAGGGAAATCGCAATAGAAGTTGGGAAGAAATGCGTTTCATACTCAACCTCATCCTTGATCGCATCAATACCATCACTCATCAAAACCTTCATCCATAACCTTATGCAAGCATGGAAGGAATCACTACTACTATTTTCTATTTTTAGTATTTTTTCTTTTGAAGTCATTTTCAAGAACAAGTCTTGTTCTTATTGTTACATCTTATGCGTGGCATAAATACCACTACAATTTGTTGTTTTATTACAAGGTCTTGTTTACATACCTTGGCTCCCAATCTTGATTCTCATCAATCACAAGATTATTTAAGCATGTTACTAACCTTTTTTTGTAGGATTTTTTTATTTTTCTTCTCTTGGCGCCCCAAACAAGGGGAGCTACGGTCGGGGAGTTAGCGTTTATTTCTTCCAGGGTTAACTTTTGTTTCGACAAAAGGGAGAAGAAGTAAAACTTAGGGGCTTTCAAAATTACATCTATTATTAAGTTTTACTCATCATAACATTATGTTTTGTCATCAACAAAAGGGGAGATTGTTAATACAAATAAACCGTAAAACGTTTATTAATATTTGCGATCTCTTTGTGTTTTGTTGATAACAAATATAATGTTATCTTAAATATAATTATAAGGATACATGTTATTTTGTAAAGCATTTACATATAGCCATTTAAATACAAAATGTAGTAATTAAGCATTTGTTGTAATAGTTTATTAGGATGGGTAAAACCATAACCCATGGACCTTAACCCATACCAGTTGGCTAGATACAATGTATACTTAGATACATTGAATCTAAAGAAAACCCATGGACCAACCCATAACCCATGACCCATAACCAAAAACCATGGGCAAGAGGGCGTTCCACGGATCCCTAGGATTACACAGGCGGATCCCAGTGGAAGGGATCCGTGGGATCCGGGGAACAGTGAAGATTTTGCCTATAAATGAGAGCCATTTCTTCATTCTAACTCACCCTCTTCTTACTAAATCTCTCAAACACTCTCATTCTCTTCTAACATATAGATCACTTGATCAGAGAGTTGTTCTTCTTCTATTGTGATCCTCATATAGGTCCTTCTACAAGCGAGATCACAAGCATTCTACAAGTCATCCAAGCAAGGGGTCCTTGATTGATTTGTCCTCCATAAGATTTACATGGCGAAGATCTTGTATTTGATATTTCACATATTTGTTGTGTAATAGTCGTGTTGGTTTGGTCCACCGTGTTACGGACTCGGTATCTAGCTTTTCTGGGAAAAAGTGTAAGCAACGTTGTGAAGGCTTCTCCGCCAAGTGAAGGAGTTTGTTGACATAGTGCTTGAACTCTCGAGTAGGTGACTCGGGAGTGGAGTAGGCAAGGAAGGTGTCCTTGTGGCGAACCACTATACATCGGTTGTGTCTTTTCTTTCCCTTCGCTTTACTTTATTTACTTGCTTTATCATTAGATCTATACTTGCTCTACATCCATAAGATCTCACATATTAACGAATCTAAAGTTTTTGAAACTAACGTAAAATCGGCAAAACTATTCAACCCCCCCCCCTTCTAGTTTTCCACACAACTTACTATATAAACTAAAAAGAAACTACGATCAGTTCACTAAACTGATTAATTACACACGACTAAAAAACCCGCAAGTTAACTGGTTCTTAATCTTTTTAAGTGGGCTCTGATTAGTTTACAAAAGAAAATAAAATTTGGTGAAAATAATTATTGAATCGCAAATAAGTATTGGACTTCAACTACGACCAACCATCTTGTTCACAAGTTTGAGTCGATTATTATTTCTGTAACCTAAATTTTTGATACTCGGTCACCAACTCTTCACGTCTAACGGAGGATCACATGTTAGGAACAACGATTGTTTGGTGTTTGTAACCCTTCAACACAACAACAAAGCACCAACAAAGCTCTTCAACCTAATCGGTTACTAACCCACGAGGCGCAAGTTAGTTTCTTGGATCGATTTTGGTTTTATGTAACCCTTAAGTCGCGATTACAAATCACCAATAACACTTGAGCTCTTGATACCAATTGTGGTAATCGAGGTACGCATGCGAGATGCACAACACAAAAATAAAGAACACACAAGGTTCTTGCCTAACACGCGGGTTATTTTATTGAAGAAACTTAACTCAAAACTCCAATACGATACAATGTAATTCCTACCCTCGTGGTATATATAGACTAACATAGGCGCGTTGTACTATAACTAGGATTACATTAAACCTATCCTAAACCAATGAGGACTACTCCATATTAGTATAAACATTAAGCGAGTTGGACTAGCACTCAGTGGTACCTACTGAAACTTGATCCATGCATTCCAATACAATCGGACTTCATAAATTCCCAACAAAGGTGCTTGATATGTGTTGTATTGTGTGCATCACTTGTTGTACTACTTAAAATTTTAAGGCGGTGTGAGCAAAAACTAAGAAAAAGAAATGATGACACCGGTGATTGTTCAAGAAAAATGGACTTCAATTTAATTGAGGCTGGAACTTACCATGAATTGGAAAAGCTGATTCATAGTTTCCTGCAAAATCAAATGATATAATTAAACCAAATTAAAAATCGTTATACTCCATTAATCTTAGAGAGATGAACCTGTGGAGAGGGTAAAGAAACTCGAAGTGATGAATTCGGTAACAATTGATCAAAAGTTTATTGGGTACTTTTAATTCAAAACTTCTCATAATATCTGAGAATGTATTTTATTGCATTAGTTGTAAATGTGAAACAAATTAGTCTTTTAAGTTTTTGTTAAAAATTTGAAACTTGACTTCTCTCACAAGATTGGTGTATCTTGCATTCTCAAGTTTTATTTTTGAAGAAGAGAAAAAAGTGAGAAAAAACAAAATAAATTAAGTGTTCACGAGTTTTATGAAGTTTTAATAGATATAATAACTTAAATGGCCTAAAATGAAACATAACTTTTATATATAACAAAAGGTATAATTGTAAAATCATCGGTTATATTTTTTTCTCTCTAAGCTAGAAACGTGATATAAAAATTAATTTCCTTCATCTTCTCATCTTTTATGCCCGTTTTGACTTTTCTCTTATTTTCTTTCATTTCAAAAACTTGAAACAAAGTGTTATTGTAAAATGACTAAAGTAGATACTTTAGAATTTAAGTATTGCTTTTTAATGAGGGCAGAATTGTCTCTTTTAACTTCTCCTAAAATAGAATATATTGATGACATGTGATTTAGTATATGTTAAATTGTTAATCACGTATGATTTTCATCTTTTGAAAGCCAAACTATATATCACATATGATTTTACAGGTCCACGTATGACTTTATTTGTAACAATAGCTACATCTTCTTCTAGATACAAATCTGAATCTATTTCATTAATAACTTGATTTTCATCATCCATAACCCGATTTCCGTTAGTTACAACATGATTTTATCATCCATAACATGATTTTCTTCTATATCTAACAAATTGTTTGTTTATTGATAAATTGAGACCTAAAATCGAGGAAAACCAACAATTTTTCCCTAATTTTAAAAATTACGATAAATAGCGAAGATTTTATGATGAATCAACAATTATTGAGTATGTAGTATTTTAGAGTTGATTTGATGATTAATATCGATTGCATGTTTGTGCGTATCTGTGAAAGTGAAAACCCTTATTTTAGATGAAATTGCCCTTAAGTGTAAAAAAACATATTTAAGTGGAACCATAAAAGTCAAATAGAAGGGGTAAGGCTTTGATCTTTTCATATATTTAAAAAATAAATGATCTACATGAATATTACATCAGAACAAGTTCGATCACTTAATCATTGTCAAAATGCAATGCCAAACTTTCAGTTTGTGTAAATGTGGCAATATATGGCACCAATTCATATCTCCAGGCAAATACTGTCACTTCAACTGTCATTGATAACTTTAGTTCCTAATGCTCAAAGTTTTCTTTAGGAAAGAGTAATGTACTACGTTAGATAGATTTGTGGTGATATCAGTTCTAGTAATTAGGTCGATGTCTCTAATGTAATGGAATTTATTCCTCGAGATTTGAGGGGAAGGCGCATGCATCTGAACTAAAGTTGGTTTATACATGTGTTCTCTTTTTCTAATCTAGATGAATAAAAGAATGAGATCAACACTTCTTTAACGGCGTTTTCTAATTTGAGGGAAATTTAGTACGAGGATGTGATCAACATTTCTTTTAGGTAGTACCCACATTTATCATGTTAATCCTTTTGAGCTCTATACGCCATGTTTTCCTGGGGGGATGCAACTAATGATCTAAAGTATTGTGCAGACGTTGTCTAAGTTAAACTACACAGATAAGAAGATACTCATGTTAAATCAGGAGAGCAAATATCTAATACGTTCAAGTACTGAAAATTAACCGACATGACTCATGAGAAAGCATTATTAATAAAATTAACAGCGCACAACAATGGCGTGCGTAGATACAAAGCACTTGGATTGTTTGATAAAGATTGCTTCTACCGTAAACTCATCCATTTGTCTTTTATCATCTTCTAGTTGTAATTTAGTACAATCTACTTTGGCATAAGCCTCAGTTATACAATGCTGACGAACCCCACCCAAAGTCTCATTCCAGTATCCACTCGAATTCCCTTGTCCTATGCTTTCGCCATTCTCCCTTGTTGAATGTTGTTGGTTCAAGACTCCAAAAGGCAACATGATTCTTTCACCACCCTCTTGATTTCCTAGAAAGTTTCCATATGTGATTCCGTTATTCCCTTGAATAGGAAACCCCATCATTGGCTTATAGTCTTGAACACCAAATCTTGTTTCAGTGAACATTGTGTTCAAGTGTGACGTTGTATCTGTTGTTCTTGGCAGATCTTGACTAGAAGTCAAGGAAGACGATAAAAAGTTTGCATTGCTAGTTTCAATCTTAGGAAACTTCATGAACTGTGAGAAACCTTGATGATATTCCTCTTTTGTAGCTTGAGAAGCTAAGTTAAGATCTTGAACTTCATGGCTAGTAAAATTTTGAGACGAAAACTGTGAAAGATCAACAGGTTTAGACATAGATGATGCAGATGATACGGTTCGCTTGTTCTTTCTTGAACCACCACCAACCGGAACACTTCTAAGTGATCCACCTTTTGTCCAATACCTCTTACATGCCTTGCAATAGTATCTTGGTTGAGTTAAGCTATAATTGTTGTAGTAACAAAACTTAGTATTGGTCGAATTGCATCTAGGACAGTTGACCGCTTGTTGATCTTGTGGCTTTGCCTTCTTTTCTTGCACTTGATTATAGCTTCCATCATTCCTGACATCCTACAATCAAGTCATAACCATTAAGGAAATATGTTTAGTTAGAGACTAAATATAAAGACAACAAGAAAACAAGCTATAACTTTCTGTTTTGGATGATTCTTCAAAAGGCAAAAAATAAAGTTGCATACTTTTGCTAGAATAGAACCAATTTATCACTACCCTTTTAAAAGTTTCAAAAAGAAAAAGTCACCATAACAAGAACCAACATAGACTAACTTTCCCACAACATCATCGCCTTAACGAAACTAGTTAGTTTTCATGCGAAACGATTCATCTGCATGATCATACCTTTGCCCATTGAGCAGCATCCATGATATGAAGGTGTTGTATAACTTTGACTAATGTTTTTGCTTGTTGTGTTTAATTTAAAGAAAGCAGGAGAGAATGTTTTTGAAATTGCTTATGTTTTGGCTTTATTTGGTGAGTTAGATATGCATAATGAGTGCTGAAAGAGATAAAAGGATTTTCTTTTTGACTTACTGTTGTGAAAACAAACTGCTTTTTTGTTGGTGGGTTGTTTGTTTATATTTGTTTAGTGGAAGTGGAATTTTGATCTATCAAAGGTGACCTCTATGAATGCATGAAAGTGGTGGAAATTAGTAGATCCTTGCTGTCCTCGATCATGATATAATGTATGCCTTTATTTCCAAATAATAAGTTTATGAATTAATTCAACAATAATGCTTCAATAGATGAACATTTACTTATTGTAGCTCAAATGCTACATTGCTATGTGTCCAACTTTTTCTATTTGTTAATGGTTTGTGACATATAGCAGAATGTGATTATGCATTGATAGATAATAGGCTAAAACCTGTGCATAATGGCGATGTATAATGATAAATAGTCATACTTATCAACTGCGGTTACGGTGTGACCCTTAATGCAACTCTTAGGGATTTAATTGTAGCCACTGTGAGAAAAATAAAAAAGTTTTATGAGTTAAACTGAAAAATGATAAAGTTTGGGGATTAAAAAATTCAAATTATTACCTTAATGGTAGCGTTATCACCTTTTTAATCACGGATATATTAGTAATTTTCTACTTTCTATTCTACAAGATTTTAAGAAAATATGTGTTCTCTTTATATGTGTTTAAGATGTTAAGGATTTGAAGTAACTATACTTAAACAGAGATTGTAATGGTAAAATTATTATAGTAGAGCTTTCTGTATTTTTAAAGTAAAAGTTATCATTTTAAAGTTGTAGTAGATGTAAAAGTGATGAATCAAAAGGAGACATATGACGTGATAACTTTAAAGAAAGAAAAAAAGTTCCGACAGAATGAGCCAAAGAAAATTAGATGCAGTTCATTATACTTTTAGCACATGATTAATCATAATGATTTTCAACTTACGAGTTGTGATCACCTTTTTTTTCTTTTTGCATCATTTTTATAACGTTCTTGTTTATATGTTACTTATGACGATGCATTTTCTTGATTGATTTTGTATGATGATAAACTACAGGAATTTCATTAAGTTTCTTTATAATAACCAATGGCGTTTTATAAGCTATACATTACCATTACGAAAAAAGAACAGTTACAATTTTCTTTAGTCCTGGTAACATGGTTGTTGCAAAGTCATTTGTATTTTGTACTTTAAAGCTTGTCCTTGAAAAGGTTGGCATGCTTGAGAGATTAGTCACTTGAGTAAATTTCACGACTTAGACTAATCGTAGTGCCGACCAAACCTAGGGTAAGTCTCCCCTCTGAGTCACGCCCCCTCCCTCTACGGCGACCCCATCGAACGCGGTCCCTCCCTCCTTTTTTTATTGGTTGGGTCGCTCAGCCGACCTTACTTGGGTTGCATGATTTGTGTGCAAGTGTTTTTTATATTAATTTTTGTGAGGTATGTTTTTTGTTGTTATCAGTCGTGCTACTACGAGCTTAGGGTCATTCGTTTTCTTAAAGAAAGAAGGTGAGGTGGCATGGGTGACCTAACATTTCGATCAGCCTTATATCAAGATTATAACTTTGTGATATATTTTCTACGATAGACTTTTCGAAATGTGACAGATTTTTATGTTGAATTATACCTTCGAACATTTAAATTTTTGACCATATTCATATGCATAGATGTTTTAAGATTCTATTTATATACAGTATCGTTTTTCACAAGGAAAAAAAGAAGCTCCTTCCTTTGTCAAATATCTCGAGGTTTCTTGATATAAGACTGCATTAATAGTTTAACTAAATAACATACAATGTTATTTTTTTAATTAGAAATTACTAAGAAAGAATGAGAATGACGATGACGAGGTCTATTTTGTTTTGTTTTGTTGAAAAAATCAGAAGTGTAAAGCAGACAAAAGCAAGTGTGGTGGGGGATTCATCATAGTGCTGGGTGGACTAAAATGACATGGACACCAACCTTTCAACACAACCAAAATTGCACTAACATCTTACCTTTGACTCTTCATCATATTCTTAGGCGGTGTCCGCGTTCTGTAGTCTGTGATATAAAATTCGATGAATCGTGTATTTTAGTTTATTATTCTCATAAATTTTCGGATATCGAAATTTCGTGTGATATTTTTAATCCTTAACTAAGAAATTTATTTTGTCTTTTTGGGTTTTATTTAAAGCGATTAGTATAATATGGCTGTTTGGTAAAATCAGATTCGTACTCGGCCCGTTTAGTCCGTCTTGAATTCGGCTCAAGTTCATTTGCATGATTCTTGCGTTCGAACGAATATTTGTATAATGTCTTTTATTATTTGTATTAGTGACATTTAATGCGGATTGTGTTTAAGTTGGTTGTACAATATGCTTGATAATTTGTATTCTTATGTAAGTGGTGTTTTAATAAGCTGCATTAATTGTATTTATTGATGGCATTAATAGCATTAAAGTGGTGTTTTGTCTTTTAATATGTGCATTAATATGTTGTATACTATGCTTATTTGGTTGTAAGTTTGAAAATGATGTGCTTTCAAGTGTTGTACATCATGCTCAATTTGTTGTAAGTCGAAAGTCGAAATTTTTTAGGAAAGAGATCGTCAGGTGTATTATAAGTAGTAGTAGAGATAACTTGATGGATCTTTGTCGTCTTCTATACATTAAATATTCCTTAAATCAGTTTAAGTACATGTAGTAATGGCGTCGGTTGCTTTGTTAAGAGCACTCGGTGCCGTGGCTCAAGAAAATAGCCACCTCAGCACCATACCCAATTAAAGCAAGCCTTGGCGTATGCCAGTTTATTAGCTTAGAATTTGGCGTGGGGTGGGGTACTATGGCTTAACTTCTAGAGGCGCCAAATCAAATGCCTCATGGGATTTGGCGGGGTGGCGTTATGGTGCGAAAGTGCTCTAAGGAAAGCGTATGTAGGCTTACACACATCTTACTTACCTTAGTATATGTATGTATCGACTATGCCAGAGATAGTAAACCAAAATAAGGACCCATAATTTATGAAAGTAAGTAGTTTCTCAGCATGTGTTGGTTGTGTAACAAAAGTGTCTTTGGCCAGCCCCAAGAAAAATAGTGGTAAGGCCTTGTTAGAACCAGTAAGAGGTCTCAAGCTAAAATCACTTTAGCTAGAAGCGACTTCGGTCACCCACCTTAGCTAATCTACAATTGTTGAGGGTTAGTCATTTACCAAGCTCTAAAGCTTCCAGGTAGTTTGTGAAATCTAGAGTTTACCTGATGTCCACCTAAGGTGCTGCGGGTAGGCTTTCCAACAAAAAAAAAAGATGGTAAACTTTGTAGTAGGCATTTATATTCTGGGTTACTCATATTGATTAAATAAAGACTAGGACCAATGTGGAATAGATATAAAAAAATATGGACGCGCTTTAGGTTTGTTGAATATGGGACGAGGAATAAAAAACCATTAGTCTACTGTGGTACAATTTTTCGGGTTGGTTCTGGGTCTAATCAACCGCTGGCTGAGTAAGTGAGTAGATACAACTATACAAGGTCCTGAAAATGGAGACCCACACTGAGCACTGAAAGTCTGAAACTGACCAACTATGTCAAGGTTGAAAAGATGCCGACTGTGGGCTAATAGTGACGTGCTACCTGTTTGGCTAGGCCTATGAAAAAAGCCTGGAAATCATAATTGGGTTTGACCCAATTAACAGATAGGACTCAGTCACTCAGCCCAAGTGATGCAAGTACACCCACTAATCGACACCAATCAAAGGTTGTGTCATGTGGGTTCAAGTCTGATGACGGACATGTATATGTTAAAATAATTAAACAACTCCTGCAAGCGAGGAATGACTTAAAGAAAGTGCAGTTAAATCTATTAGTATAATAGCTCTTAAGGTAAGCTACCTAGTAATGGCATAAACTCAAGGAACCCTCATGATGTCAAGAGCCCAAGATCTCATTTCTGTTCTAATGCCTATAAAGTGTCTGCGTAAAGAGAATTTGTCCAAGCAGAAAATTACCTAAAGCATCTATCGTCTCTACAGCTTGCTCCTTACTATCAATTAAATAGGACTAGCTTTGTTAACATTTCTGTTCTATCAAGGGTGCATCAAAGAGGGGTTCACTTTTCGAACCATTAAGTGTGTTTTTCTATTGCAGATAGCCGGATGCCCGGATATACCAATGTTCTTGAAAAAATACATGACGGATGGCGCCAAAAAGCGCCAACTATGATATCAATTATGCATTTCCATTTCCGCAACTTGTTTACATTTGTTCCTTCTCTCATAGCCAAACTATGATTTTCTTGACATTTTGCAAGTGTAGTGGTTGGTTTGCAACAAAAAGGTCAACTACTGTCACTATGGTTTGATATATCAACCACTCCAACATCAAATCCTAGTGAAAGTTGAACCCATAAACACAGTTAAGCCTACTTGGTTTTATACTCTTATTCTTCGTGTACTGCTGAGGTCCAGTTTACCAGATTAATTGCGCAACTTGAAACGTTTTTTGTGCAGTACGTAGGGCATTGAGCTGTGAAAACTACGTAGCAAGAAGGGACCTACGTTAGCTATGGTTTGTAGAACCCAACATTAACATGAACATTAACATTAAGTCATTAAACTGTATTCAAACTCACCTCTCAGCACGCACCTAGCTGGCAGGAAGCCTCTCACTACACTACTTAGCTCTATGTTGGAATATGACCTATTTTACTCTCCCATTCTGCATATCTACGGGATCAATCAACTTAAGTACCAAGTAAGTACTAATTCCAGAAAAGAATTTCACTAGTCAAATGACAGCGCTCCATCTTAAGACAAGAAAAGAGCATGAAAAACAATTAGCTATAAAGGGTATAAACTGCAGTCTGCAGATATACAGTAATTCTGTCACGAGTGTAATCACTTCCTATTTTAGCTTGGGCTTGCTTACGTATATGAATGCCATGAATAACCCATTCCAAGAGACAAAAAAGTAAGCCAAAATTCGTAATACCTCCCGCAAAGAGAAGGAGCTGCTGCGCACCACTATTTACCTAAAACAAATTAAAAACTGATATACAACACATAAGTAGATCATTAAGTACCAAAAGAAAAAGATCACCAGGCAGGCAGATAAAACAAACATAGTGAATCGACCTAACACATAGAATTCAAACTTCCAAATAATAATTTCCAGCTAACAGATCTAAAAACGTTGATCTTTGCATTGTTTAACAGCGTCCACAAAATCATGACAAAATGTACGAAAGTATCAGCAACAATAAATAAACAGTAGAACATTTATTCAAACCTAAGCCTCAATAGTCGGCTTAGATTAAATCTACAATAGTATCCAAAGTGTTACAAGATCATATTAATGTCGATGAGACAATAACCATACAAATATAAAGAAGAGACAAGATCGTGAGATGATCGAAATTCTAACCCTAGATTAGAGGACTTATTAAATAGGAGATTAAGATACACAAAGACCCTCTAACGGTATAAATGACTCATCGTTGAAATGAAATCTTCGTGAAATGAGCTTCTTGGAACTTTAAACCATTTATCTTTGTCATGATTAACTCTCGTAATAAGCACTGCATGAACATAATTTGAAGACCATTGTGATTGATAGAATGACATGTTTCTTGCAGATTAATACCCCAAAATTTAACATTCCCCTTAATCGATGGGCAAACATATCAAACAATATCAATTTTCACACACAATTTATCTTGATAAGCAGGGAGGTTTTAGTAAGTATGTCTGCGGTTTGGTTTGAAGAGCCAATCTTTTGGCACTTATAACACCTCTTGCAATTTTTCCACGATGAAGTGAACATCAATTTCAAAGTGTTTTGATCTTTCATGAAAAGCAGGATTGATGTGAAGTTGTAAAAGCGGTTGTTATCACAAAAAGATTAACGAGGAGATTGATATCAACTTTAGATCTTTTAAGATTTTTGAATCAAATAATTTCCTGAGCGATGAGACATTGATCTATACTATGCTTATGTGGAAGATTTTGAAAGAGTGTTATGTTTTACTTTCCATGAGATCAAACAATCATTAAAGAAAACGATAACACGTGATGATTTTACGGTTTTCTTGCATTTGGCCCAATCGCATCACTATATCCTTCAAGATGATTTTCGGAGTTCTTTGAAATTGTACCTTAGACCTTTTCACGGAGCTCCTTTTAGATATCTCGAACATTGAGGCACATTCTAGATGAGATTTCAAAGGAGAATGCATATATTATGCAGCACAATGAGCGAGTATGAGATGTCAAGTCTTGTATGGGTGAGGCAGATAAGTTTCCCAAGTAACCCGATAACCGATGATGTTGACAAGTAAGGGATCATCGGCGGTGGGAATGTATGGAAGGACGAGTTGGGTTCCATAGGGTGGACAGGTTTGCACCGAAGACCAAATTCTTTGAGGAGTTCAAGACAATATTTTCTTTGGGTGAGACATATGTCATTCCAGTTTTAAAACCTCAATGCCAAAAAATATTTTAAGTTTCCCAGTCTTTGATATGAAATTTTGATTTTAAGAACTCTTTGAATAGGTTTATCTCATCAATACAGTTTCGGTCAGGACAATATCATCGCATAAACAAGCGAGGCAATAAACTTGTTATTCTATTTTGGTGAACAAAGAGTGATCATTGATGATTGAACAAAGTTATTTTCCTTTAAAACACTAACAAGTTTTTCATTCCATTTCACGGGAGCTTGTTTTAGGCCATATAGAGACTTGACAAGTTTGCAAACTTTATTCTTATTGTTCTCATTATAGAACCCGCAGGGATGGTCATATAGATATCCTCATCAAGATCTCCATACAAGAAAGCATTGCTAACATCAAGTTGGAAAAGAGGCCATTTGTTTTCCATGACTAAGGCAATAAGACATCTAACGATGAACATTTTCTAGCAGGAGAAAAAGTTTCATCATAGTCTATTCCTTCCCTTTGGTTATAACCTTTAACAACTAATCTAGCCTTGTATCTATCAACTTCACCATTGGCTTTATATTTGATTTTAAAGATCCATTTGTAACCAATGGGAGTTCTATTATGAGGTAGATCGGTTATATCCAAGCATGATTTTCATTTAAGGCCTCAATTTGAGTTCATAGCATCAACCCAATTACTATCAAGGATAGCTTCTTCATATGAGGTGGGTTCAATACTTTTATTAAGACTAGAAGCAAAGCGATAATTTTCTTTGTTAAGGTTAGAGTAATTAACAACCTTTTCAACACCATATTTGACTTTCCTTCTACAATAAAGTCATTGAGATTCTTGGGCAACTTGGAAACTCGGTTGACCTTAGCGGCGATGGTGGCAAGCCTCTTTCTTGTTCGAGTTCGATTTGAATCGGATGATGTATCGCAGAATCGGAAGATGCATCGAGAATCGAGAAGATGCATCGCCAGGATGTGATTCATGTGATATGGTGCCCTCGGGGTGTGTATTATCATCTATAGATGTTGCAACAAGTTCATCATCCCTAGTAGGATGCCTCGACAACGTGCCATCATCATAGGATGTCACTCTCCTTCATCATTGGGACTTATTTGTGAGTCGAAGAAATTTTGTGATTTAAATCTTTAGGCGCATAAGTTTCAACAAAGGTTTTGACAAAGTATTTTTCATTTGAAGGAAAAACAGTTTCATAAAATTTGACATCTACGGAATAAAAGATATTTTTGTTTCTAAGCTCAAAGTTTATAACTTTTTCTCATTTGAATAACCAATAATGACACTTTTCTCGGACCTACTACCAAATTTATCGAGATGTTGAGAATGGTGGCATAGCATAAGCGACCAAAGACTCTAAGAGAGAGAGTGAAGGGTCATGCCCATACGAGGAGAAGGAGACTTGCCGAGACAACATCGAAGGGTAACTTTGTTTATGACATAAGTAGCAGTTAGAACACATTCGGGCCAAATATATAAAGGTAATTCCCACGAAACATAAGGGATCTAGCCACATTAAGGAGATGCCTATGTTTCCTTTCGCAATACCATTTTGTTGTGGTGTATAAACACAAGAGGTTTGATGTAAAATTCCTTTTCATGAAAGAAGTGTTGAAGTTTGTTATTGACAAATTCGTCCCATTATCACTTACGAATATCTTAACATTGTGTTCAAATTGATTTGATAGCATGTGAGTAAAGTTAACAATGGAAACATAAACATCATCCTTTCCTTAAGCATATACACCTGACATGACCTAGAATAGTCATCAACAATGGTTAAAAATATTTATGTCGATAAGGTTTTAAAATGTACCTTTTGAGGGTCGTTTAAGCCCTTATTTGATCACTTTTGTATCCGTTATTGCTTAATATCATTCCTTTTCACTTTTTAGGTCTCTTGAAGGCAAGCTGCTTTGTAATGGCACTTATTTGGACGAAAAGGCGGATATATGAAGAAAATGGCCAAAGTCAAGAATCGAGACACTCAGTCGCTAAATTACAAGGGGCGGCGTCGCTTGCTTGTCTGCGACGCCGTCGGAGGAATTTGTGACGACACGAAGAAATTGCTAGTTTTTGGACGGCGTCGAGCTTTAAAAGAGTAGGCCGTGCAACTCGGGCGGCCTAGATTCAATCAGACGGCGTCGAAGCTAAAGAGGACGTCACAAGCATAAGGTGGCGCCGTCGCAAGATTAACTTGGCCAAGACGAAACCCTAACGATGGCGACACGGCGGCGTCACAAATCATAAGGTGGCCGTCGCACATGTAATCTTATATATAGAATCAATTTTTCGGTTTTGAGAGTAGTCTTTTGGGTAAACTTTTGGAGTAAAACCTAAACCGAACCAAGGTCGTATTTTAGGGTTTTAAACCCTATCTTACACCAAGATAAGTTGTTTACTTCATTAATTTAATTATGTCTTCAATTATTTGTGTGTATGCTTGCATGTTCTCCATGTCAAGCTAATTTACTTGTGTGTTTGCTTAGGAATATGAAACTTAATTATTGAATATTGATTGGTTGTTTCTTATCTTAGTTGATTAATGATCTAGTAATGCGATCGTCATTCGTTGTGTACTTAATGCTTGATTAATCTTTGTATAACCTTAGGTTATAGCACCTTGAGTTGTTGTAAGCTAAACTATCCAAAGAGGCCTTAGAGTTAGAGTTTATCATCCCTGTGGTTTTGTAGACGAGACCCTTTGGTAACTTCAAAGAGTAGGAGAAAGCATACCCTACAACTTTAGACACACAACGCAATTAGGAATAAGGGCGTGACAATTCAACCACCAATAGGAGATAATTAAGGAGTAGTGATTCGTTATTTATAGCAAAGGCGGTTTTAAAATTTTGTTTTCCGATTAAGAATCAATCACTACTTGAGGACAAGTAATAATCAACCTTCCGGATGCCGTATTCCTAGGCGAGAGATGAATTGAATTTTATGTTTTTGTTTGTTCGTTTAAAATTATGCTTGATTATCGTATTGGTTTTTTATTTTATAAATGATTTAAAAACTATTTTGACTATTGGAAAATAATTGAACTAATTAAAATAAGAATAATGACGAAATAAAAATAAGCTAAGAATATGATAATAAAAGATATGCTTGTCAAGTGAGGTGAAAAGGTAAATAAGTGTGAACAATCTATTAAACTCTTGTAAATTAATACCCGTCGAAATAAAATTATTTTCTCACAACGTTGGTTTATTTTGAAGACAATCATTTTTCTCTTGGTAATAATCACTAGATTTTTATAATCAATTATTCCCACGGCTTTTGCCCGTTAAAACAACCAACTAATTATATCTAAAAATAATCCGGAAACTATTAATCAATAATCTTCGATACCCGTTTAAAAAACTATTTTCTCACAACGTTGGTTTATTTTGAAAACAATTCTTTATCTAGGTAAAATTACTAGATTTAATTAATTACTCTAACGGCTTTTGCCCGTCAAAACAACAAATTTCAATCCAAGTAACCAAAGATTATTAATCAACAACTTCTAAGTTTTCACACTTTATTCACGTATCACCATCGCTTAACAAGCATATAAAATCTACTCAACAAGCATAACTACCAAGCTAACAATAATAATCTTAACAAACATAAGCATATTATTAACAAAAATATAAAAGCTAAGCGAGAAAGCGAGAAAGTAGAACCC
Source organism: Chrysanthemum lavandulifolium (assembly GCA_022545495.1). Lineage (NCBI taxonomy): Eukaryota > Viridiplantae > Streptophyta > Magnoliopsida > Asterales > Asteraceae > Chrysanthemum > Chrysanthemum lavandulifolium. Next base: position 46,576,036 of record CM040243.1, read on the forward strand.
GATCTAATGAGGCGAGAATAATAAACCACCGATTTTATAAACTTATCAAACCCTAAAGTTTACTTCTTTATAAGCATTAATAAAACCAAATAATCAATAAAGTTTTGACTTTATTAACTAATTAACTTATTAAGACTAAAAAGCTATAACCTTTAGAAATAAGCTAGCTTATAAAACCCATAGGCTCGCCTTAGGTTGGAATGATGAGAAACTAAGAAAAGATCACAACTTTAACAAGAGTTAGGACAAATAATCTATAATATGGATCAAATAAGCTATGGAAAAGCTTATTGATTAAGAAAAACTAAGAAAGATTAAATCTTTTAAGCTAAAAATGCTAGATGTAAAATAATAAGCTAATGAAATACTTTTATAAAAGAAAAACTAATAACGATCAAATCTTTTAGGCTTTTATAAAGTATTTTGCAAAATAAAGATTAGATCTATGTTTATAAAATGTTTTAAACAAAGTAGTAAAGATAGCTTATGAAATAAGCTAGATCTAAATAAGCCACAAAAAGCTAATAAGCTTTCATGACTTATTAGATAAAAAGGTAAAAGAAAAGAAAAGAGATAAGATGAGAAAAATAAGCTAAGAATCTTTAAATAACTTCATCATTTTCATTAAGTAAAATAAAAAGGTTTGGTACAATAAGCACTTAAAAATAAGCAAAAGATAAGCTATTACAATAATAAAAACTATACTACTCCTAAATTACTTTACTCTACTCCTACTACATAAATAAAAGAAAACTATTGTGTGTAAATTAATGTGTGAGATGTCTCTTCCTCGGATCTGGTGCGGTTGTATTTATAACACATTCGATTCTCGATCATACGCCGACAATAACCTTGGATCCTAGATAAGACGGCCACGTGGCGGGAGGGTATAGGCTGAAACTAATGGTTGGTGCACATGCAGTGGGAGTAGCGACACCAAAAAAAACATCTGGCCTAAAGAATAAAATCTTGTTGCGTTTTGTGCCTGCTGGGACAAGCAATTGCAATTTACTTCACTTGTAGAAATATATTTATACCACTGGGCTTTCCCATCAGGTGGGCTTGAGATCAATTGAAGTGGGCCTTGTTTTGAGTGGGCTTCACTTGGGCTCGTGGATAGCGGAACAGATTGGGCCTCGAATCAACATCAAGTAAAATATATGAAATGAGACAAGAGTGGGAGTAGAACCCATGACCGCTTGCTTACAAAGCATGCACCCAACCACTAGACCAAAAGCCTTTTGTGTTAACTCTTTGCATTTAATTCTTTTTAGCCCTCTTTCCACGATCCAATATTTTAGCCATTATCTTTAAATATAATCTTCGCTCGAGCTCCGTTTAATCTTTCAATATTTTCTTTTCTTCCTCGATGCTCCAAATAAAATAACCATTTGACTCGATTTTTCGTGATCTTTCCAATGATGTGCTCGGATAATTTTTATGACTTCTTTTGAACTTCGAAAAACATGAAAATGTCGTTGAAACTCATTCGAAAGTCACCGTTTTTGCTTTGTTTTCAAACCCTTGTACCTGCAAGACATAATAACACATACCCAACATATTTGCAATAATATTTGACATATTTCATGGTTATTAGTCCGATTTAGCATATTTCTAGATATAAAATGATGTGTGTTTTAGCTCACATCAGAATACCCCACACTAAAACCATTGTTGGTCCCACACGCAATGTTAATTGCACACGTAGTGAAAGAAAATCTTTTAAACCCCCTTAACTAATAATCCCTCACATCAAACAAGAACAGAAAGATGCTCATCAAGGGGTATAAAAATCTTTAGCTTTGAAAACGCCCCGTTTTAAACCATTTTATTTCATATATAGATATATCATTAAGCACTTTCCTTTTTGTGACGGTTTGTTGAACTTTCATGTCAATCGATAACTCCGCATTTTCAAAAGACATGTTAGGATCACGAGTAGGAAACACAACACAGTGATGAAGTGACCATACGGATAGAATACATCGTCCCGATTTTTCACAAGTCCCCAAACTAAGCGTAAAATCGAAATCATTGTTAAATATGATTTTAGATGCTAACACTACCCATGGAAGTTACTTGTGTAATTACCTTTTGCTCCCATATTCCTATTTTCCTCTATTTATTTTATTTTGTGAGAAATGAATTTCTTCAAATTTCTCGTTTCGATAAAATTAATCCGATAAAGATATGAAGCTAAGTCGATAATTAGTTATCCATCTTCTCAAGAACCATTGTCTCAAAATGAGGTCCACATCAAGGAATTTTTATTCACTTGTATTTTGACTTTTCATTTTTTCTCTTTTTTTTTCTTTTTCTTTTTAATCATCACTTTTTTTTTTTTTTTTACTTATACATTTTACTTTTATGAGCTATGAACCACGGAGCTTCACGGGGTAATTCAAGACTCTAGGCTTCATGAAATGAGGATACCGATGGGTTAGACCAAGACCTCACCTAATCACGGCTAGAGATCCAAGGGTCCGATCTCGAACCATGACTCATAACTTTATTTATTACTTATTACTTATTACGAGTCCATGATGTGTACCCAATTTTTTAAAACAAAGATTCTTTTAAGAAGATAAAGAACTAACTATCGCCAAAAACTCAACATCTCTAATTATTTATTCACGGATATGGGGTGAAACAATCTTGTGGGAACAAAAGCCATAAGTACCTTGATGGGCTCTAAAGAGAACCAACTACTCCACGCTTAGCATCTAAACTCATAAGTAACTCTATCATTCCTCGATCTCCGCAAATTTAAAATCCCAAATAATGAGATCCGCGGATGCTTAGCCGATAATTAAATTATCTATGGTTAAGGGATCAAGCTAGGGCTCAACACGCTGGTCAAGTCAGAATTCTATTCCTACTCTCACCGTGGAAAGTCAACAATGTGTCAAAACATATATTAACTTAGCAAATGCTTCGTTAAATAATCTCAAGTCTCGCATTTTAAAGTTCTCTTATTAGAAACTAGCAAATCTTTCAAAGCTTCGCATATTTAAAATCGCTTAGGAAGCTTGCAAATTCTTGGCCTTGTGAGTTAGAATCGCATTTTATAGCCTCTTGTCTAAGCAATTAGCAAAGACTTTTTCAAGAAAACATATTTAAAGTAACTTCTAAGAGACTCGCAAAGACTTTTCAATCACAAAAGCGGCAAAAGCTTATAAAAAAATTTGATTGATTTTTTTTAAATCGATTAAAACGAGGTTGCATGGGGACCATACAAAAGCGGGAAAAGTCATATTTCGATGAAATCCACCCCACACTTAAAACTTAACATTGTCCTCAATGTTTAAAAATTACGGTGTTAACCCCACACTTAGAATTGAAAAAGGCGAATGTTTTAAAAATTCAAAGTGTGAAAGGTGAAAATCATTTTAATTATGACAAAGGGTTATCCCAAGATATAACATATAAATGATCGGAGACCGAGTATTGGAGGGTTTGAAAACAAGCACGGAGGTCTTCACGATCATAGGGATTCTTCAAGCAAAGCGGGATCCTGCAAATACACATGGAAAGAAACACAACCCACACTAATCTACAACACACTTATTAGAAGAAAAATAAAGATAGATAGGTAACAGGGGTTGCCTCCCAGAAGCGCTTATGTTTTGTTAACGAGTCGCTAGCTTGACTCGACCCAATTCATTTGTCCTTGGGGAGCAAGTGTGGAATCCATCAATTATGAGAATTCCGGGATCAAAAATTTATCCTCATTCAGGGAGTGAAGGAGAGGAGAAGTCACATTATATGTGATGAAGGGAAGAAAGGTTATGATGATATCGTTTCCATCACAAATGACTCTTTGGAGAAAAGATTTTGTAAAACATTTTGGTCACATTCGAAAGCTCATTTTCTCTTCCAACAGTATCCACGGTTTAAAAACTTTGTCTTCACAAGATGTCTCAATGGGATACTCGAAAGATAACTCATCGATGAGGGTAGAATCGTCATCACATGGCGGAGGAGATGAGTCGAGAATACGAGAGGTGGGACAAGTGGTGTGCTCGAGGCTAGCAATTTCCACCACTTCCGTTATGGTCTCATGTCGGACTCGGACATTTCATCAAAAGAGGATTTACTCCATAAAAGTATAGTCATCGTTAAATTCAAAAGTGGATTTGAGAAAATCCGGAAGTAACCTCGAAATGTTAAGAGAATCATCACGAAAAGGCAAATCATACTCATCATCGGATATATCCTCGGACTCACTGGGATTGGGACAAGGTCCTCAACACTAGACAATTTCGTTTACGAAATAGTCTTTGAGATGCTCGTCCCCATTATGAGAGAGTCCTCGGGATCCTCGTTGGGTAAGACGGATGTGATTGCAATAGACTGAGGGAGTTGAGAGATAACATCGTTCAATGGAATAACACTCTCCTCGTCATAATCGTCTTCGACCTTATGTTTAGCATACAAAGCTCGTATATGACGCATCTGCTCCTCAGCTAATGATTCTTCCATACTTTTGTTATCCGGCTTTTCGAGAGCGGGTGTGATAGCAACAGATGAATTATAGAACTTCCCAATTGGAATGGTTTCTTCATCATCGTCATCATAATCGTACACGAGAGGTTTCCGGTAACTAACTTTAGCGGCTTGCTCTTCAGCGAGTAATACACCATACGTCTTTTGATTAGGATCTTTTTTCTTCGTGGGAAAGTTTTTCAAGAAGACTCTTAAGACCAATCATGATTTCTTGAAATTTTTGATTAAACTCTTCAGAACATGGTGAAGGTTGTGGTTGAATCTCTTGGTATTGTGGAGGTTGGTCATAATAAGAGTAGTCATAATTGTTACAAGGATCATGTTCAAAGGCAAGAGGATTCCTCATTTGACAATCAGCGTTATAGTGCGGACCTCACATTACTCACAACCGTATGATTGATGTGGTGATTCGGTGAATCATATGGATATTGGTCAAACCAAAGTTTTGATTGTTACATGGGCCTTGCTCATGACAAGCGGGTTCCTGCTTGACACTCAAAACTCGGTGAGGACCTCCACAATACTCACAAGCATATGTTTCCATCTCATGGTGCAAGGGTTGGTTAAAGAAATTGGTTGTTTCATTGTAGGGATTTTGGTCATAGACAAACCCGTTTCCGAATTCACAATGCTACAACGGGGCAATTTCCACCATTTGAGGTCCCCGTACCATTGACAACCATATTGGTAAGGCGAAGACATAACGAAGAATTAAGCGGATGAGGGTAAGAGAAATAAAGAATTAAGCAGATAAGAGGATAAAGGAGAATATTTTTAATTTTTGAAAAAGGAAAATATTTTTGGATTTTTTAAAGATATGGGAAAAGGAAAATATTTTTGGATTTTGAAATATTTCAAATTTTTAGTGATTTTTTTAAACTACGAGTTAACTTTCAAAAGAAAGGATCTTCAAGGTACTAACTTTCGAAACAAAGCAAAAATCTTAACATATCTCCCCGTGGCCAAAAAGCGATTCCGATTTTTATAGCAAAGGGAAGTTTTAAAATTTTGTTTTCCCGATTAAGAATCAATCACTACTTGAGGACAAGTAATAATCAACCTTCCGGATGTCGTATTCCTAGGCGAGAGATGAATTGAATTTTATGTTTTTGTTTGTTCGTTTAAAATGATGCTTGATTATCGTATTGGTTTTTTATTTTATAAACGATTTAAAAACTATTTTGACTATTGGAAAATAATTGAACTAATTAAAATAAGAATAATGACGAAATAAAAATAAGCTAAGAATATGATAATAAAAGATATGCTTGTCAAGTGAGGTGAAAAGGTAAATAAGTGTGAACAATCTATTAAGCTCTTGTAAATTAATACCGTCGAAATAAAATTATTTTCTCACAGCGTTGGTTTATTTTGAAAACAATCATTTTCTCTTGGTAATAATCACTAGATTTTATAATCAATTATTCCACGGCTTTTGCCCGTTAAAACAACCAACTAATTATATCTAAAAATAATCCGAAACTATTAATCAATAATCTTGATACCGTTTAAAAACTATTTTCTCACAGCGTTGGTTTATTTTGAAAACAATTCTTTGTCTAGGTAAAATTACTAGATTTAATTAATTACTCTAACGGCTTTTGCCCGTCAAAACAACAAATTTCAATCCAAGTAACCAAAGATTATTAATCAACAATTTCTAAGTTTTCACACTTTATTCACGTATCACCATCGCTAACAAGCATATAAAATCTACTCAACAAGCATAACTACCAAGCTAACAATAATAATCTTAACAAACATAAGCATATTATTAACTAAAATATAAAAGCAAAGCGAGAAAGGCGAGAAAGTAGAACCCGATATAATGAGACGAGAATAATAAACCACCCGATTTTATAAACTTATCAAACCCTAAAGTTTACTTCTTTATAAGCATTAATAAAACCAAATAATCAATAAAGTTTTTGACTTTATTAACTAATTAGCTTATTAAGACTAAAAAGCTATAACCTTTAGAAATAAGCTAGCTTATAAAACCCATAAGCTCCTCGCCTTAGGTTGAAATGATGAGAAACTAAGAAAAGATCACAACTTTAACAAGAGTTAGGACAAATAATCTATAATATGGATCAAATAAGCTATGAAAAAGCTTATTGATTAAGAAAAACTAAGAAAGATTAAATCTTTTTAAGCTAAAAATGCTAGATGTAAAATAATAAGCTAATGAAATACTTTTTATAAAAGAAAAACTAATAACAATCAAATCTTTTTGGGCTTTTATAAAGTATTTTGCAAAATAAATATTAGATCTATGTTTATAAAATGTTTTAAACAAAGTAGTAAAAGATAGCTTATGAAATAAGCTAGATCTAAATAAGCCACAAAAAGCTAATAAGCTTTCATGACTTATTAGATAAGAAAGGTAAAAGAAAAAGAAAAGAGATAAGATGAGAAAAATAAGCTAAGAATCTTTAAATAACTTCATCATTTTCATTAAGTAAAATAAAAAGGTTTGGTACAATAAGCACTTAAAAAATAAGCAAAAGATAAGATATTACAATAAAAACTATACTACTCCTAAATTACTTTACTCTACTCCTACTACATAAATAAAAGAAAACTACTGTGTGTAAATTAATGTGTGAGATGTCTCTTCCTCGGATCTGGTGCGGTTGTATTTATAACACATTCTGATTCTCGATCCTTCTGCCAGCAATAACCTTGGATCCTAGATAAGACGGCCACGTGGCGGGAGGGTATAGGCTGAAACTAATGGTTGGTGCACATGCGAGTGGGAGTAGCAACACCAAAAAAACATACACGCGCCCAAAGAATAAAATCTTGTTGCGTTTTGTGCACTGTGTTGGGACAAGCAATTGCAATTTTACTTCACTTGTAGAAATATATTTATACCACTTGGGCTTTCCCATCATTGGGCTTGAGATCAATTGAAGTGGGCCTTGTTTTTGAGTGGGCTTTACTTGGGCTCGTGGATAGCGGCAGATTGGGCCTCGAATCAACATCAAGTAAAATATATGAAATGAGACAAGAGTGGGAGTAGAACCCATGACCTCTTGCTTACAAAGCATGCACCCAACCACTAGACCAAAAGCCTTGTGTGTTAACTCTTTGCATTTAATTCTTTTAGCCCTCTTTTCCCGATCCAATATTTTAGCCATTATCTTTAAATATAATCTTCGCCGAGCTCGTTTAATCTTTCAATATTTTCTTCTCTTCTCAATGCTCCAAATAAAATAACCATTTGACTCGATTTTCGTGATCTTTCCAATGATGTGCTCGGATAATTTTATGACTTCTTTGAACTTGAAAAACATGAAAATGTCGTTGAAACTCATTCGAAAGTCACCGTTTTGCTTTGTTTTCAAACCCTTGTACCGCAAGACATAATAACACATACCCAACATATTTGCAATAATATTTGACATATTTCATGGTTATTAGTCCGATTTAGCATATTTCTAGATATAAAATGATGTGTGTTTTAGCACACATCAAGTAGTAAAACCTAAGTAAACACATCTTTAAACTATCATACGAGCACACAATAATTAGACATAGACTACCACCACCTTAGTTTAGATAATTAGATAATAGTAGAGTAATCGGTAGAAATACCAACCCCCAAATCCAAACCCGAGATTCGTACTTTTCCATTTCTAAAAACATAAAAAGATAAAAATAATCTTCCTCGACCCTGACCTTAGCGTAGTAACTTCTCACTAGCATTCCTATTCCCCAGAGAACGATATCAATTCCGTGGCTTACCCTAATACTACACTACAACGATTAGGTTCATTGCCTGGGGTGTTGAAAACTTGCTCGACGAAAGGAAGTTCCTTTGACCCGAGCAGCGTGTAAGCGTATCAAGTTTTTGGCGCATTGCGGGAATAGAATAGCTAGTTAGTAGTCCACCTCGTTAGGTTTCTTTGTGATTCCTATCAAGTAAACTTTTTCTCATTTTTGCTTCCTTTAGTCTATCCCTTCTTCGTGACCTTTGTTCGTAACCCCATCACTTTTCATCATGGAAGGTGAAAACCCCTCAAATCATTGTCCCGCCAAGAGACCGTACTCTTGGTGAATACTCGAGACCTAGCCACCTAGGCTATAGGAACACCATTGAGCTTCCGACCAAGCCCAAATTACGGCCTGCGATCCGACACCATCCGGTTGGTGCAAAATGGATGTGTATTCCATGGACTTCGTTCAAGATCCTAATCGACATCGATGGATTTCTCAAAATTGTCGATTCCATCGACCTTGATGCTAATACTAGGGAGACCAGCGTCTGCGTCTCTTCCATTCTCTCTACGGGACCAAGCTAGTAATTGGCTTGAGCGACTTCCGCCGGCTCCATCTCAAGTTGGGATGATCTCACCACTCGCTTCCTTGCTCAATTTTTCCCACCGGGAGAACCACAAAACTTAAAAATGACATCTTGATGTTCCAACAACGTCAAGGTGAATCTCTCTGAAGCATGGACTCGATTCAAGGACTTACTTCATAAAGTCCTCATCATGGCATTGATCTTTGGCTCCAAGTCCAAATCTTTTATGATCATGTCAACTTCCCCACTAGCGATCCATTGACCAAGCGGCGGTGGAAAACTTAGTGATCTCACCGCGGAAGAATCATGGGGTATAATAGAGGACCTTGCTCTCTATGACAACGAAGTTGGAATGACCCCGTGAGTTGCCCAAAACCGTTAAGGCAATCTCCTTGCCTCCAATTGACTCACAACCTTCCGACCGTAGGATGCTTGAGCTTGAAGATCATGTAAAATTTCTCATGAACTCCTACAAAAATCCTAAGTCTTCACATCAAGTGAATAAAATCACTCTACCTTGTGAATTATGTAGTGGTCCCCATGACACTCGTGATTGCACAAGACTCCCGAACAAGCTTTGCGGACTCACCTCCACACGCACTGACGGAGCGGGAGAAGTGGTACACTCAAGCCCGAACAAAACAACTTAGGAAACTCTTACAACCCCTCATGGAGAAATCACCCTAACCTTAAGTGGAATCAAAACTCAAGTACACCCCAAGGCTCATCTAGTCCACCTAATAGGTTCAATTCTCTAAACACCGGGAACCCCACAAATCTTGAGGCAATTGCATCTAGATTCATGTCATCTCAAGAGATTCGATTGACTAAGCTTGAAGCCGATTTTAAGCGAAAGCAAGGCGAGATGACAAACAAGATTGATGCACTCTTAAAAGCCTTCAATGAGCGAGAAATTGGAGCACTTCCAAGTTATACCATAAAGAACCCAAAAGTAAATTCGATTTAAATCAATTCATGTTCTTGTTCACCTTGGGAGTACTCATCCATGTCCTCACACCCAACGGTTCACTCGGTAAATGCTATCAACAAGGGTTCTAAGCAATCCAAATTTAGGTACCAAGGCCCTGCACCATTGGTAGAACCTACTCTTGAGAAACCCATCAACCAAGAACCCAAACCCAATCTAGAGGAGGAGTACAAGGAACTCCATCAAGAAAAACCGGTTCTTGAAGTCTTAGCTCATGCACCTTATTATAATGCTTTGAAAGAAAAATATGAGTTAGAGCTTAAACTTGGAAAACATGGGTCCGCCTTTGTGAGAAATAATCTACCTAAAAAGTTAGACGATCCAGGGAAATTTACTCTTCCGTGTAGGCTTGGAACTTCCAAACCTCTCGATGCTCTAGCCGACTTAGGATCATGCATCAATCTTGTTCTGTTGTCCCTCCATAGAAGCCTTAACCTAGGTAAAATAGAACCAACGGAAACCATTTTAGGTCTAGCAGACGGTAGTGTTTCATATCCGGTAGGGATAATAAAAGACATGGTAGTACGTGGGAGTTAACTCTTTTCGGCGATTTCCATGTGTGACATGAATAAGGACCCGACATGCCCATTACTTGTAGGAAGAGGATTCTTAGCTACTGCTAGTGCCATCATTGATTGTAAGATGTCCAAGATAGTGGTAGGAGAAGGTAGTGCTAGGTCGATTCACGATGTCAAAAGGCATACATACTACAAGAGGAAGAAATTCCACATGAGATTGGGATGGATAGAACACCTTCTAGATATGGACCTTGGATTGATAAAAACCTCATAGGCCCCCAACAACCTTTCTATTTAGATGATTCCTTTGCTAGCAAAGCAACTTTCCATGAAAAAGAGATGGCTAGAGACATGGAAGTAAACCCGTTCGAAGACGCTTTAGTATTTAGGAAGATGACCGAGTTCTTAGGAAGTTTGCCCGTCAACCTCGTTATGAATAGGTGGAAAATTGAGAAGCCTAAACATAAGTGGGATTGGAGTAGACCGCCTAGTAATGGAAATGGAGAATGGCACATTAGGATAACAATCTATGATCCCGATGGAGAAAAGTTTGAAAAAGCATATCGAACCGAACGTACTACTAGGAACCTAAATGATAAGTTTGATCCTTATGACATTGTTAAGGACAAGCTTACTTATATCGGTACGTAGGAACACGACTATGAGTCTAGCTACAAGACTCTTAAATAAAGAAAAGCGCTTAAGTGGGAGGCAACCCATGCTTAATTGTTTGCTTGTTAGTGTTATATATCTTTTATTGATTGTTTATTTTCATGTTTAAATTTGTAAAATGCTTTATTTTGTTTTTAACCTCGTCTTAATTGCATATAAAGGTATTTTACATAAAGGATAAGTGTAGGGAGGATTACACACGTTTTCATAAGAAAGCGTGAACATGAGAATAACAATTAATTAAAAGATGTATTTGTGTGTTTGTTCGAGTCAAATGCTTGTATCGATTCATAATGGATGTTTTGCGAAATTTTTCCAGATTCTAAAGATGTAAATTTTCCGAATTTTTCGAGAAAATCGTAGACCGTTTTTGTCAAGATAACTGTGGCGTCATGATTGCAACGATGGCGTCGGGAAGGAGTAAAACATCTCGATTACTTTTCTCGTTTTCGAGCTTCTTATAAATTTTTAGAATTTTCCGGTCTTAATTTTCGAGAAATTGTAAACATCCATTCCACAAGCATTATATCCTAGTTTAAATCGAGTCTTATATATTATTACCAATCGATTTTACTGAAGGTTTCGTTGTTTTCTTCAAGTGTGCGGGTTTTGTTTATCAATAAGAAGATACATAAAGTTGGAAGGAGCTTTTCACGCATACATTCTTCTTGGAAAGGATTTAACCACTACTTCACACACGGATCCTACCGAGCTAATCGGGGAGTATTAGTTTCTTTCGTTTTTATTACCTTCTTTTATCATAACTTTGATACTTTCGGGAAACATTGGGGACAATGTTCGGTTTAAGTGTATGGAGGAAAATAAAGCGGAACTTTGAAACTATGCTTATCCTTGATTATTTGCTTTGTCTAATTGCATTTGCGTAATAAACCATGAGAAAATGTCGGTTAGGGTAATTTTGATTTTCATGACATATAGGGTGGGCCATTAGTCTTAACAAAAGCGTCTCACGGATAGGAAGTTATATGACTAGCACAAAACCTTTACCACCTAATTTCCACAAAAATGTGAGGATCGCCTTAGATTAGTAGGAATTGAAGCATTCATCTTCAATGCTTAGAGTGTGAACCGGTAGTATATTAGATTCTAGAACTTGTTTTGTGATGCATTCGAGAGACTACACTTGTGTAGTTAGGAATAACTAAATGATAAGAGCATTAGGATAACCCTTGTTTGATACGTAATATAATTACTTCTTCCACATCGGTTGAGTAATTCCCCACACCTTTGCATTGTACTCATCTTTAGTACACGATACCCCTAGTTAAACCCTCGAGCCTATCCTTTTCGCGGTTCTCGTGATGTTTCGGTTTTCGGAATATCAATGAAGAGCATTGTTTACACCCCACCCCAAATGTACACCCAAATCGCCTTAGCCTACCTTTTATGCACTCACTTTTAGTGCATTATTGTTATCACCCTAAACCCTTAGTTCAATTATCTAATTACTTGCATGAGTTGCTAAGTTGAGTCATATCTTTTGTACACGCTTTGGGACGATTGGGACTCATGGGAAAAGTTAAAGTTTTAAATGACTAAAGGGCGCCAATTCCTTATTTGCGTAATAACGTACTCCAATTGTTTTGATCTTTTCAATTCGGGTCATATTAGTGTTAGAGTAATAAAACTCAAGTGTAGGGATGTGCTATAAATCCCTATTATTTTGATGTTATCGTAGAGGATGGTAGAGTAAAAGTGTATGGAAAAAAAATCGAAAAAAATAGAAAAAGAAAAAAAAAAAAAATAGAGTAAAAAAAAAAAAAAAAAAAAAAAAAGGGCTACCATTCTACATCTATCTTTAAATTTATGTTTGTTTATTATCTAGAGTTTAGAGTGTCGAGTCTTGGCTTAGCAACGCCATTCTTCGTGTGCATGTAACATTGAGATTTTTGACTTGCCACCACTAAAATAGCATATTCCACCAAACCCTTTGTTTCCCTACCGTAAGCCTAACGTTACAACCCTTTAAAGACCTCTTTGATAGTCTTTCCTAGGTGCTTACGCCAAAGCGATGGAGGTTTGATCTATTCTCAAGCCTATGGTAATCTATGTACTAGGACCGGTTAATGAGTGTTTATCTTCCATTTCAATTTGCTATATTTCATATACACGAGAGATGTGAGTATCCAAACACCCCATGTGAGGTGCTAGTATGTAATTCACGCTTGTTATGACTTTTATGGGGCTTATATGTGTTGTGGACTGTTTTAAACCAATGCTTCATGACCCCAACTTATAAATTAATTGGCTAAAGCACATTTGCTTGAGGACAAGCAAATACCAAGTGTAGGGATATTTGATAAGGTTTTAAAATGTACCTTTTGAGGGTCGTTTAAGCCCTTATTTGATCACTTTTGTATCCGTTATTGCTTAATATCGTTCCTTTTCACTTTTAGGTTTCTTGAAGGCAAACTGTAATGGCACTTATTTGGACGAAAAGGCGCAGATATATGAAGAAAATGGCCAAAGTCAAGAATCGAGACACTCAAGTCGCTAAATTACAAGGGGCGGCGTCGCTGCTTGTCTGCGACGCCGTCGGAGGAATTTGTGACGACACGAAGAAATTGCTAGTTTTGGAGGGGCGTCGGCCTTTAAAAAGAGAGCCGTCGCAACTCGGGCGGCCTAGATTCAATCAGACGGCGTCGAAGCTAAGCAGACGGCGTCGCAAGCATAAGGTGACGCCGTCGCAAGATTAACTTGGCCAAGACGAAACCCTAATGGCGGCGACGACGGCGTCACAAATCATAAGGTGGCGCCGTCACATGTAATCTTATATATAGAATCCGAATTTTTCGGTTTAGAGTAGTCTTTTGGGTAAACTTTTGGAGTAAAACCTAAACCGAACCAAGGTCGTATTTTAGGGTTTTAAACCCTATCTTACACCAAGATAAGTTGTTTACTTCATTAATTTAATTATTTCTTCAATTATTTGTGTGTATGCTTGCATGTTCTTCATGTCCAGCTAATTTACTTGTGTGTTTGCTTAGGGAATATGAAACTTAATTATTGAATATTGATTGGTTGTTTCTTATCTTAGTTGATTAATGATCTAGTAATGCGATAGGTCATTCGTTGTGTACTTAATGCTTGATTAATCTTTGTGAACCTTAGGTTATAGCACCTTGAGTTGTTGTAAGCTAAACTATCCAAAGAGGCCTTAGAGTTAGAGTTTATCATCCTGTGGGTTTTGTAGACGAGACCCTTTGGTAACTTCAAAGAATAGGGAGAAACGCACCCTACAACTTTAGACACACAACGATTAGGAATAAGGGCGTGACAATTCAACCACCAATAGGAGATAATTAAGGAGTAGTAAAACCTAAGTAAACACATCTTTAAACTATCATACGAGCACACAATAATTAGACATAGACTACCACCACCTTAGTTTAGATAATTAGATAATAGTAGAGTAATCGGTGAAATACCAACCCCAATCCAAACCCGAGATTCGTACTTTTCCTTTTCTAAAAAACATAAAAAGATAAAAATAATCTTCCTCAACCCCAACCTTAGCGTAGTAACTTCTCACTAGCATTCCTATTCCCTAGAGAGCGATATCAATTCCGTGGCTTACCCTAATACTACACTACAACGATTAGGTTCATCGCTAGGGTGTTGAAAAACTTGCTCGACGAAAAGGAAGTTCCTTTGACCCCGAGCCTTGTGTAAGCGTATCGATAACCATCTCGCTAGTGACTTTATATGGTCCCCATACATCTAGATGAACAAGTTGACCAATTTTAGTTGACTTGTGTTCACTTAGAGGAATGGTTCCCTGGTTTGTTTAGCTTTATTGCAAGTATCACAAAGATGGTCGATTCGGATGTACTATCAAGTTTAAGAGTGGGTTTAAGTATATGTAGGACACGGTCGGAGGATGACCAAGTCTTTGATGCCGAGATTTCTAGAAACATGACAAACATAAATGCGGTTATTAGAAGTAATCTTACATGTAGAATCAATATCAAACATATATAACCCATTGCATTGTTTACCAATCCCCAATCCTTTTTGATGTAAATCCTGTATATAGCAATTAGATTCATTAAACCCAACAAACATCTTATTGTCTCTAGCAATCTTATGAGCAGACGACAAAGAACCGACATTGTACTCGGGAACAACCGAACATCAAAAGAGTTAGGTCATTATTGACCTTTAAATCACCAATTTTAGTAATTAAGGCACGAGTACCATTGGGATGTCCAACAGTTAGACCAAGATTTGAAATGTCAACGACATTAATTAAAATTTTGCGACACAATCATGTCTTGATTTGCACCGAGTCAACAATCCAACCAAGACTAATGTTTCTGGATAAGGTTTTGTGTTGTTGTTAAAAATTTCTTTGAATTTTATGTTAAACTTGACACGCCATTAAAGAAAGTTCACGAAAAATTTTACCGCCATGTTGGCATTAGCGAAGACACATTGTTGTCATTAAGAAGACTCATAAGTCCGGAGAGTATTCATTAGACAAAGAGACGGAGAGTTGCTAGCTCTATTATCGGTGATATGATTAGTATCGGTGGAAACATTATTCTCACGATGCGGGTTTAGCATTAAAGTTCCTTTTGACATATCCGGCAGATAGCCAACAAGATCATAGCATCTATCAACGGTGTGACCGTGTTTTTTGCATTAGTACATTTGAGATTCATGTTTGGTCCTCTGTTATTAGAGTCATGCCGACATTAAAACCGAAAATTTATTAAAATTGTTGTTGTTAGATCCTTTTTGTTATCAAAAATTTTCCACTATCAAAAGTTTTTGCGGCAAAAGCAGTGGCATTGGGTTTAGCGTAACTATTCCCGGATGACACATTTCGTGAGATTCTTCTCTAGAGACAACAGAGAAAGCGGTTTTGACATTAGGCAAAGGGTCTCGGTTAAAATATTACTTCGATAGGAACATAAGTGTCATCAAGACCCATAAAAATTGCATTAATTTGATTAGCTAGTTGTGTTTTCAAAATGTTTTGCAGACCTCACAAGTGCATGGAGGCAAGCTAATCATACAATCAAATTGTTTCCATAAAGAGTTAAGGTTGTTGTAATAATCGGCAAGAGAAGACCCACTTTGACTAAGAGAGTTTATATTTTTATGCAAATTAAAAATAGTTGAACCATCAACCTTATCATAAGTATCTTTAAGATCATTCCACATTTCATAAGCGGTTTAGCATAGATAGCACCACCAAATAATTCGGGATGAGAGAGTTAAGAATCCAGGTAACCACAACAGAGTTACAAGTATCCCTTTGATTAGCAAGACTAGGGTTTGAGTCATCTCTTACACAAGTACCATCAATAAACCCTAACTTATTATGATTCCTTAAGGCAAAGGTCATGGCCATATTCCATATTTTATAATTTTCAGTTCCAATGAGTTTGATAGAAATAATGGGAGTACCATTGGTGTTATTGGGGTGTAAATACAAAGCATCATCAAAGGACAAGTTTTTCTCAGTGGAAGAACCACCACCACCACCAATATTATCATCACCAACAACCATAATGCAAACAATAAGACAGACAAAAACACAGACAGAGATAATAGCAAGAGCAGATAGACAGATAAAGAAATAAATAAGACTTCGTAATTAAGAAACAACAAGTACCAAGCATGTGGACTGGGGTAAACCAGAGCATGTATTCATACCACTCGTGAGGTGGCGGATCGGGATGTTAGTCTACCCGTTTGCACCCACAAAGACTTAAGTCTTGTTTGTTTGAAGAAGAGATTAGACTTAGACTTACTGAGCAATATCACGTGGAAAGAACAAATCATAATATGAAATAACCAGTGATTATGCCAATAGCAATAACCCCAAACCACCAACTTGTTCTTTGAAGAGATGTCCCCAAGTTTCTATGAAAAAACCCTTGGATGGTGAATCAATAATGATAATGAGCACGATGCTCGATACCATGTACGAAAGTATCGAACAATAAATAAACAGTAGAACCTTTATTCAAACCTAAGCCTCAATAGTCGGCTTAGATTAAATCTACAATAGTATCCAAAGTGTTACAAGATCGATTAATGTCAATGAGACAATAACCATACAAATATAAAGAAGAGACAAGATCGTGAGATGATCGGAAAGGAGAGAATGTGAGACAATGACTGCACACACAGTTGTTTCTAACCCTAGATTAGGGGACTTATTAAATAGGAAATTAAGATACAAAGACCCTCTAACGAAATAAATGACTCGTCGTGAGAAATGAGAAATGCTTGAGAGAAATGAGCTTGAAACTTTAAACCATTTATGCTTTGTCCATGATTAACCCACGTAATAAGCACACATTGAACATAACTTGAAGACCATTAGCAATTGATAGAATGACATGTTTACCACAGATTAATACCCCAAAATTTAACACAAAACTCACAGAAATGAACACCTAAACTATGATCACTCATCTATAAACCTAATAATCTACAACAACAATATCCAATCCCGCCATAGCAGGGTATGGGACGTAGGATGTACACAATCATATCCCTAGTACCTTTCTATTTCGTATGTCTCGTAATAACTGTCCACTTTTAAATTTCACCCGATCAAAATGTCTTTAAGATGAAATCTTATTAGTGAACACATTTTTTTATTACAACACAAAGTGGACATTTGATTTAGGACGGATGTAGTATAATGAGTCTTGCGATTATAAATCGAGCCAAAATCATCGAAAAAGTAAGAGATAAAACATTAACAATTATGTTTTCATTCGTCGGAGAAAGCATGCAGTACTAAACAAACACCTCAATATTCACACACACAAATAGATACAATCACAATCCATAAAAACAAAAACAACAAATCACGGATGGAAGCTTATTATTATTATCATCAACGACCCTTATTCGCACAAAATCAAGGTCAAACGACCCTATAAGTTGACTTTTACGCACAAAAACTTAGCAACCGAACAACCCTATAAAGTCGATGATTACGCACACACAAAAATCAAGACCAAACAACCCTTTCAATAAACAATTTCCGGACAAAATTTGACAACAAAACAACGCTTTAACATCACTTTACGCGAAATTTCAAACAACCAAACAACCCTTTATAAGTCCTTTTGGCGGAAAAAAAATCAATAACCAAACACCGAACTTAACCACACATATTGCTTGAGAGACTTCCGCACACACAATAACAAAACCTTACCAAATAGGCTTAGTTTATACTGTAATTAGTTACAAAAGTTTTGCATCATATAGCCTTAAGTCTGTCCCCAAGAGGTGTTTGAACAAAGGTTGTCTGGACATAAAATGTTTGTTGTTTGGACCCAAAAAAAAATTAATTTGTTTGAACCAAAATGGGACTTGGTCATCATGACCCTCATTACGATCCGCCATTAATTAACTACCAATTATGGATCAACCGCTATATCTGTAAACACTACCATATCTGGACATACCAAGATGAAGAAGACAAGAAGAGTTATTATAGATCAAACGCTATTTATAATTTTCGAGATCTATGTCATAACAAATTTATAACACACGTGTTATTCTTTATTCGGTCACATACTTACATCTTCACTTTTGTAAAAAAAAAAAAAAACATTAATCCAAAGTAAACAGATTGCAAGCCTATTCTAGAGCATAACTTAAAGATAATAATAAATTATGCCAAACAAACTAACTGAAATAAAGATTCACATTACATGAGATATATTTGGTGGGTCATACCACAAATTTGGAAATGCTATGTACTCTACTGGACTACATCAAAGAGAAACCATATCAAACGTAAATTTCATCTTGTTCCACAAAACAATATTGTACGTTAAACTGATTTAATTTTTTCTTTTAATGAAATAATTTGTTTTAAGATTGTAGGTATGGCAAACCAAAAATCGGAAATTTTTAGGAAATACAGAATAAGTAAATCACAATAGTACAATACAAGAAGAAAGCAGAAATTGATAAATTAAAGTATGAACATAGACTTTCACGAAACAAGAACAGAAAGTAGACCAAACCGAATAGAGAACGAGATCGAGGCTTGTGTTTGACACGCTTCCCTCAAAGCAGTTCTCCGTCCATTTGCGTCTATTTCCTGAAGACAACGATCGAACAGACGTTGTACCGCCGGACGAACCTATGCCCGAAATTCTCATCGGACAAGAGTGTATCTCGTATGAAAACAAAAGTGCACGTTTTGTGTGTATTCTTAGTCTTTTTTAGAACAACAAGAAAGCTAGTATAAATACTACAAACTAGTAACAAATAGTGTAATGGCAGCCATTAATTCCGTTTAATGGCCATAAACACCCATCAACCAAATAATTGACTAGTTAATTGTTCTAATGACCATTTACCATGCAATTAATTTGGTGTTACAAGTTTATCTCATGCAAATGAGATTCATAACTTGTTCTAAACACGTCACTTTGAGAATAGATATCTCATTCACACAAATTTACACCAAATTTTCCAACAGATGTAGCTTATGCACCCATAATTTATGTAAGTATAGTAGTTTCTCAACATGTGTGGGTTGTGTAACAAACGGGACTTTGGTCAACCCTAAGAAGAATAGCGGCAAGGCCATGTTAGAACCAATAAGAGGTCTCAAGCTAAAAGCATGTTAGCTAGAAACGACTTGTCGCCTAAGGTGCAGCGGGTTGGCTTTCCAACAACAAAAAGATGGTAAACTTTGTAGTAGGCATTTATATTCACAGGTTACTCATATTGATTAAATAAAGACTAGGACCAAGACACGCTTCAGGTTTGTTGAATATGGGATGAGGAATAAAAACCATTAGTCTACTGTGGTACAATTTTTCGGGTTGGTTCTGGGTCTAATCAACCGCTGGCTGAGTAAGTGAGTAGATACAAGGTCCTGAAAATGGAGACCCACTCTGAGCACTGAAACTGACCAACTATGTCAAGGTTGAAAAGATGCCGACTGTGGGCTAATAGTGACGTGCTACCTGTTTGACTAGGCCTATGAAAAAGAAGCCTGGAAATCATAATTCGGGTTTGACCCAATTAACAGATAGGACTCAGTCACTCAGCCCAAGTGATGCAAGTACGCCCACTAATAGACACCAATCAAAGGTTGTGGCATGTGGGTTCAAGTCTGATGACGGACATGTATATGTTAAAATAATTAAACTCCTGAAAACAAGAGGAATGACTTAAAGAAAGTGCGGTTAAATCTATTCGTATAATAGCTCATAAGGTAAGCTACCTAGTAATGGCATAAACTCAAGGAACCCTCATGATGTCAAGAGCCCAAGATCTCATTGCTGTTCTAATGCCTTCAAAGTGTCTGCGTAAAGAGAATTTCTCCAAGCAGAAGATTACCTAAAGCAAAAGCATCTATTGTCTCTACATCTCTTCCCCTTACTATCAATTAAATAGGACTAGCTTTCTTAACATTTCTGTTCTGTCAAGGGTTCTTAGAGTGGGGTTCATTTTTCGAACCATTGAACGTGGCTTTTCCTTGCGGATAGATCAATGTTCAAGCAAAAATACATGACAGATGGCACCAAAAAGCGCCAACTATGATATTAAATCATACATATCTATTTCCATAACTTGTTTACATTTGTTCCTTCTTTCATTAGCTAATGTTATTTTTCTTGATATTTTGTAAGAGTAGTAGTTGGTCTGTAACAAAAAGTTAACTACTATCACTATGATTTGATATATCAACCACTCCAACATCAAATCCTAGTGAAAGTTGAACCCATAAAGACAGTTGAGCCTACTTGGTTTTACACTCTTATTCCTCGTGTACTGCTAAGGTCCATTTTACCAGATTAACAGTGTAACTTGAAACGTTTTTTGTGCAGTAGGGCGTTGAGCTGTTAAAACTACGTAGCAATAAGGGACCTACGTTAGCTATGGTTTGTGAGCCCAACATTAACATTAACATTCATTCATTAACCTATGTATTCAAACTCACCTCTCAGCACGCACCTAGCTGGCAGGAAGCCTCTCACTATACTACTTAGCTCTATGTCGGAATATACCTTATACTTACTCTCCCATTCTGCATATCTACCAGGATCAATCAACTTAAGTACTGATTCCAGAAAAGAATTTCACTAGTCAAATGACAGCGTTCCATCTTAAGACAAGTAAAAGAGCATGAAAACAATTAGCTATAACAGGGTATAAATTGCAGATATTCTGTGATTAAGGATCTCAGGCGTATATTCAACTTTAGTCTAATACAAAAAAAAAAAAAAAAAAAAAAAAAAAAAAAAACATTAAGAATAACTTTATACAGTAATTCTATACGAGTGTAATCACTTCCTATTTTAGCCTGGGCTTGCTTACGTAATTCAAGAGACAAAAGGTAAGTCAAAATTGTAATACCTCCCGCAAAGAGAAGGAGCTGTTGCGCACCACTATTTACCTAAAACAGGTTAAAACTGATATACAACACATAAGTAGATCATTAAGTACCAAAAGAAAAAGATCACCAGGCAGGCAGAGAAAACAAACATAGTGAACGACCTAACATAGAACTCAAACTTCCAAATAATAATTTCCAGCTAACAGATCTAAAACGTTGATCTTTGCATTGTTTAACAGTGTCTACAAAATCAAGACAAAACTCACAGAAATGAACACCTAAACTATGATCACTAATCTATAAACCAAATAATCTACAACAATATCCAATCCCGCCGTAGCAAGGTATGGGAGGTAGGATGTCTAAAGTCATATCCCTAGTACCTTTCTATTTCGTTTGTCTCATTATAACTGTTCACGTTTACTTTTAAATTTCAACCGATCAAAACGTCTTTAAAAGTTTAAGATGAAATCTTATTAGTGAACGTGTAATGACTACAATATATAAGTGGACATATAATTTGGGACGGATGTAGTATAATAAGTGCGCGATCATAAAGGTACTCACAAATCGCAATACGACTACAACCAAAATCACTGGCTAAAAAGTAAGAGAGAAAACAGTAACAATAATAACATTTTCCTTAAACTGTGTGTTTTCTGTCGGAGAAACAATCAGAGTACTAAACACCTCAATATTCACACACACACACACAAATAGATACAATCACAATCCATAAAAAACAAACAAGCAACAAATCACACAGATGGAAGCTTATTATTATGATCATCAACGAAAACAATAGGCTTAGTGAGCATAAGAGGACGATCTTTAGCTTCTTCTTCATCTTCATATTCATCATGAGAAGTGCTTAAATTGATACACGAGCATCTTTCAAGTGATGTGAAAAAAGCAGATGCGACACTGTTTCCGATCCAATTCGCCATTCTGTCGATCTTGTCGCATGATATTATTCCGCATGCTGGATTTGAAGATGCTGCTGATGCTGGTGATGCTGATGATGAATTCATTTGGGTTTGGTTTTGGGAGAAGGTGTGTTTGGTTGTGTGTTTTGGGATTTGGAGATTCTTTTCTTTTTGTTTTGGGAATCTGGAATGGAATTATACGTTTTGCTCGTTTCTTCCTTCTTTAGTAGGTCCACGTCTTATTTTGTCTTAAGCTTGAGTCGAGTTGAGAATCATCAATAATTGGATTAAATTGATGGTAAAGATTAAAGAGCTTTTAATCTCGACCATGGTGGTTAATCCGATGATTGATATCTTCAACTGACTCAATTCAAATCAGCATCTGAGAGGATTTGAGCCGATAAATGTACACTTTAATAGTGACACGCAAAGCTTTCTTGTTCGATTCTCGAGTTAAAATGTTAAGTTTTTTTTGTGTTCTTAAGTTTTTTAAAAGAAGAAAAAGCGGAAGAAAATGAGAAAGTTTTGTTAAGAAAATATTTTCTCTCTTTTTTTTTTTTTTAGAATAAAAACATATATCGTGTAAAGACTAATATATCATATTTAAAATATTTGACATTAACAACTAAAGGCATACATGTAATCTAAATAAATTAATTTTCTTTTTTCTCACTCAAAACACGATTTATTATTACTTTCGTTTTCTTTCTTTCGATCAAAACAACATATCAATCGACACTTCGTATTCTTTTCCTTTCTTTTCCTTTCACCATTCTTTTACGTTTCCTTCACTAATCAATTAAATATTATATCGTCTATTCAAATTTATTTTTATTGGTTGAAATACAAGATGAATATTGGTCGAAATACAAAATGAATATTTATTTTGGGACATCTTAAAATAGTGACACAAGACGCGGAAGCCACTTTAAATATACTCTAATCCAAAGGTAAATAAACGAGACACATCTCAGAGGATTACACCCAAACAAGAGATAAAACTCTAAAACTCAAAGTTTATTAATAATAAAAAAATTGAATTACTATTATAATGAGTTATATATTTATAGAGAAGTGAAACTTGCATAAAAGAAACCTAATTAAAAAAAAAAAAAAAAAAAAAAAAAAAAAAAAAACGACCTAATAAATAATACATAGTAGAAGATTCGAAATCATTACTACTACGGTGTGAGCGAAGGACAAACAAAGAAAATAACATAAAATAAGCGAGTGGCATATATTGCATAGGTGAGGCTTTGGCCTCACGCGATGACAATACGATCTAGGTCTCTTGACGACAAATCTTGTCCTCGTCAAATAGCAGCGTTGACACTTAACATGAGACGGAGAGGTGTTATATTATACAATTACCTAAGTAGTCAAATACCCCAACCACAATCGACATATGTTCTTCGATTACCAAAAGCGACACAAGACCATACTCACGTGGCCCAATGACTCGGTGGTGGTGACACGTGTGCGGTCTTGGCATTGAGCATTAAGCGAGTGCATATGGGGATTCGAGCCTCTGTGCACGCATGGTCAGCAAGCATCGGTAGTCAAGTTCCATATTCATCGTGGTTATCTTGGTTGTTGGTTGTGTTTCATCTTCAACCTCCCTTCTTTCATTAAAAAATA
Organism: Chrysanthemum lavandulifolium; assembly: GCA_022545495.1. Classification (NCBI taxonomy): domain Eukaryota; kingdom Viridiplantae; phylum Streptophyta; class Magnoliopsida; order Asterales; family Asteraceae; genus Chrysanthemum; species Chrysanthemum lavandulifolium. The sequence continues at coordinate 46,599,950 of CM040243.1, forward strand.
CACACAAAACACACTAAAACTACTCATTCAAACCCTTCTAATTCACTTGTCAAAAAAGCATACTCATGAATACACCTCATTTTTTTGGCAATGTTTCAAAAGCTTCAACAATTTCATGCTCGCATAGCCGATTCCAAGAGCTTCGACCCATGGCGAAGGTGGGTGTGAGGATCTAAACACTTGAGACTTGTGTTGAAGATACTTTGAGTGTATACCAAATAGTATGCGAAATCTACTACTTGATACTTTAGAAGATTAGAATGAATAAAGCGAGAAACAATGTTGTGAACAATTATATAACCAAAAGCTCCAATATTATTGATTATAATCGAGTGATCTCAACTATCACTAGGGTTTACAACCTTGAAGCTTAACAAAGATACGTATTCAACATCTAACCTAGGACCTCCTTTTATAGCACAAGGAGTCTGTACAAGATAACTATCAAGTTATTCGTATAAGACATGCACAATATCTATTCTATAAATACAAAGCAGCGTACACATCTTATAAGCAATACATATTATATGTACTAGCGATACTAAGTCGATTAGTAATGTTAGTGTAATCTTCAGATCCTTGTCGTAAGCTTGGCAATACTAAGTCGATTAGTAATAGTGCGTTTAATTCCCAAGCGTAGGGTGCGTAGATGGTAGTCCGCACGTGGTGTGCGCGTGCTCTTTCTTTTTCGAGCGGTTTTGGCTTGCGTGCTTGATCGGTTTTCATAATATACTCCAAAGTCTTTTTCACAACACATATTTAAATGTGTGGAGATAAAAATTTTCTCTTTAATATTCTTAATCCGTTTAAGTAAGTAAAATATACCGGTATGAGAAAAGATCAATATACATCTCATATTTGTCATACGTCCAATGAATCAATCATGTTAAAATTTTAATAAATAAATAAAACTTTCACCTTTTTAAAAAAATTAAATATCTACAAAACCGTTAATCGTTAGTGAAAAAAATCACGCCGTCATGACGAATTAAATTATCTTTCATAGATATGCACTTCTATATACTTTCGGCTAGTTTTTTTCAAATTTTTAGCTAAAAAATCACAGTGATTCGGAAAAATCACGTATGATTTTAAAATAAATCACATGTAATTTTACAAATTACATGTGATTTTAGAAATCACATGTGATTTTTCTCGTCAAAAATGTTGAAAAAAGTCATCAAAAGTTTATAGATTTGCATATGTATAAAAGATAATTTAATTTTCGTCGCGATAATGTATTTTAAGTAGATTAAAGATTTCTGGTTACGAAAATATGTATGTTTAAAATAAAAATTAAAAATATTTTTTATTAATTTTGATTAAAATGGATGGTGAGGTGGTTCGTTGGATTTATAAATATGGGATCTATATTGATCTTAAGCAAATACATGTTATAAATCAAAATGCACAACCATATACAACACAAATTTGAGTGTTACAAAATTTTCACATCCATAATAAATGAATATTTTTTAAAACTCTCTATATCAATAGTACTTATTTTATTGCAAATCGTACAAACTTGTGATATACAAAAAGGTTGTTTGGGTTTGTGTTTGTGACTTGATTTTCTGATTAACGTGTTTCTAAAATGCAATAAATTAACCCACAGTTAGAAAACACACAAAGAGAATCATAAAAAAGTAACAAAAGTGCCTTTGATATAGTACTTGCCTCAAAATTATGTAAAGTGGTCATGACTATAAGAAAGAAACATAACAAAAATGGCGTTGAGGACTTGCATCGAGTCTAAAAATCGAGATAGAGAATGAATATTCAATATAAAAAATTTATATACAACCCTAATTTTACGTTACTTCTTCATTATTCTTAGTCCAATACGATTAAATAGTTTATATACTTTTGAACCGTAATTATTTGAAAGGCCCGCAACGAATACAATTTTAGTGCCTTACAAGTTATAAGGGACCGTAAAAAAGTACTCGCAATAAATATTTCCATTTAGGTTTAGATCATGTGTAAAGTAAACTTTTTTCTATAATATTTTTGTTATTTATAAAAAATAGTTTATTTCTTAAATTCATTTTAACTTGAAATTATTGTTATTTGTATAACTATTGTCATGAAGAAACGTATAATAAAAACATTAGCTCGCTAAAAAAATAAATACATGATACATGCATGCATGACCGCCTTCCGATCTGCCTCTTAGTAAGTTTTGATTGGAGGATGAGCTAACAAAACTTGCTTTGAAAGTTCAAACTTTCTCCGACTATTACAAAAATAGGGCGGCACCCCCGGTAAATATTATTAATCAGAAAAGAATTTTACACCCGTCAATCCGTCATGTCATCTTGGTCTAGCGGGCCAGGCCCCGAAGACCATAAAGAAATGCTCAACAAACCAAAAAATTAAACAAATGGTTGGAGCATCCTCCATACCACGTAACAAACAACCAAAACAAAGTAAAACAAATACAATCATATCAACTACACTCTAAACTTATTGCTCTCGAACAAATCTTCTTCATGTATCTCATTCTCATTGTGCCCTCTAACTCTTAAATACATGATCAATCTAACCACTTCACGAAAAGAGTTTGAGCTTTTAAAACTGTACAATTACTTAATTGCCATATATTCTAAAAATGTTGATTATGTAATTAGCATGACAGATTCGAGGTGAACTCGTTGTATTATTTGGCCTTTTTTGTTTGGCTTAACATACAAATAAATGTTCTATTGTTTTCCTTGTTGATTTCATATCTAGAGTAATCTATATTCTTTTGTTTTTATTATTACGTGCAATACAGACCAACAAACAATCAATATCCTGGTTACAACAAGTATGCATACACAGTAGAATCATATCCATTACCATTAGTTTTCAATAGATTATATTATCTTTTATCAATAATGAGTTGTATTGATTTGACATCAAAAATCTTGTATCAAAGTGCTTTTTTGCACGTATTCGATTAGACTCTTTTGGGTTGTTTAATACATTAACGTGGCAGTAGTATGTCACACTAGAACAACCAATTATGTCACAACTCACAACTAATAGGTATATTTGAGGCACCTTGAACCATGCAGTTGGTTGAGTTCTTCAATCTACGAATAGAACACATGTCCAACATTAAGAAGCATTATTGTTGCATCAGTGTTTTTTAGAAACCTCCAGTTAGTGGAACGGTAAAAAGTCTGAAATTAAGATTTATCTTTCTAACATAAAAAAATAATAATAATTAAAAAAAAAAAACAAAAAAAAACCTGATTATGTCTAAAAGGCGTTACAATGATCATATTTGCTTCTTTGTTTCGTATTGCTTTTACTTTGTATTACAAGATAGAGCTTTTAGCTAGCCGCATTTTCTTTTCATGTGGCAAGTAGGTTTGGGACATCGAGATTGAGAGTTGGTCAAAAGTAACTAGAAATCTGAAATACAATGTCACTTCTCGAATGTATGTGTGACAAGTTATGAAACCCAGGTAGCCCATAGTCTCAGTTTATTCCATTCAAGGCCCAATTCAGCCCATTTTAGTTAACCAACCAACTACATTTTAGAGATTGTTAGCCTTTGTGGAAAGTTGATTATATCGAAATGTATTCTCCAAATTAATGCCAACAATCATATTAACGAGAACAGAACAATAACAAATTTGACCATGTGCAGAAAACTAAACAAGATCGGGAACATAATTTCTTTAGGCAAGGTGCATTTATGAAAAATCGAAGCTTTTAGGAAATTCAAACATTATGTCGCAAAAGTTTATAGGTGTCTCGCCCCCCGAGACATACCCTGCTTCCTTCACTGATCACATAACATGTTAGCATAAGTATATTATTAAGTATTGATGTTGATATAGAACAAAATTTTAATTATTATTTAGTGATATGGAATAAAAGCGCGTAGTTTTACCTCAATACACATAATATGAATAAGACGTCTATAATTGTTTAAGTCGTGAAAAACCATGACCAACTATGATAGGGTTCACAAATTTTTGGAATCGTAATATAAACACATTTGATGGGTGGATCGTTTAAATACATTTAGAATAAAAAAATATTTTTCAAAATTAACATTATATCGAAAAAATCATTGAGGTCACGAACACGTGCGGAAACCCCAAATGGCTTAAGATAATTGAAGACCATTTACAAAGGAGATGTTTAGGTTGTTGTTGATTTGGACTAAAATGAAAGTAATCATGCCACACTTTGATTATATTAATGTAGCGTCAAAAGTTGAAAAATAGGTTGCGTAAAACGTTCAACTCTTTAAAATAATATGATAGCGGATTTTGGGTAAATTTCATTTTCATGTACAATGACTAGAACTATTCAACTTTCATATACAATGACCATGGTTATTCAACTCTAATATCTCATAATTTTTATTTGCATGATCGAAGGTTTCTTTTAAATTAGAAAGAATAATGAAAAAATCGATCAACTTGACATTTTATGTGATTGTGTGTATTAGCTATTTTTTTTCTTATTGTATGTCTTGAACTTTCAATTTCGATCGTTATGTGTATTTTTTGACTATTCTGCATAGTATAAAATGACCATTTTACCCTTCAAATTTTGAAAAATTAAGGGTAAAATGGTCATAAATCTGTGTGATAATCGAATTTTGAAAGTTCGACATGTGATAAGAAAAAAAATAGTTACACACAATCATAAAAAGAGTCAAGTTCAATCGTATTTTGTCGTTTTGCTTTAAATTAAAAGCATTGCTACCGTACAAATTATTACATAAATTTTAGTAACCTCTAATTAAAGATTCAACGGGCCACCCATTGTTTTTGTATACCCACTAACTTCTTTGAATAGAATACCGACTTAAACAAGTGGCTAACCGTCTAATTTTACCTAACGCTTATAACTATTTATATAAAAACAAGAATTATATTTTCTAATGATATCATATAATTTATAATTCTTTTTATATCGCTTCAAACCCAATGGAAGAGTCACTAAAGGAACACGAGTTTAATTATAATGTAACAAATGAAATACGTTGAATTTGATTACATTATAAAAGTAAAAATATAAACATTACGACGAAGTATTTTCCAGAGATAGAGGCAATTCCAAGTTTCCAACTAGTAAGATATTTGCTAGTTGCAAAGTCAAACAAGTACCGTCCAAGAAATATCCCATACATTCTGCCAAAATAACGACTCTCGGTTGATGTTAACTATATGGTTTAAGACAAACAAACACAACATAAGATAAAGATAAAAAGAAGATAACTTAATAATGTAACAATAAATGACAAATACCATACTATAAAGTTTTCATTATACAATTATTTTGGCAAGATATTGTTTATTAGTATTGTTAATTGGCGAAATATTTTATATTAAATATAATATTAAAAAACAAAGTTTATCATTTATTATTATAGATGTTTAAGTATAACAATACGTAACTTTAATCATAAAAATATAAAAAAATAAAGGGTTAGAGTTCTGCTTAATGCAAATAACAATGAAATGGTTATTTATAACAATCTCTTGAAAGGTAATGAACTCTATCCAGAGATGTAGCCTGAACGTTATTGATGAAGGGACTAATTTAAAAAGTATTTATTTTAGGAGGACCGATATAAATTATACTGAAATTTTGTATTAAAAATAACTAAAATCACATAAAAATATACATAGAGTTAAAAAAAATTAAAAAGGCCACAACTCCCTTAATTTTTTTTAAGTTCCGTCCCTGACTCTATCAAATATAAATCTTTCTGACAATAAATTTAAGCATAACAAATTAATCAACCACAAAAACCTTTTGTAATTTCAAAACACATCAATTTATATTTTACATAGTTATATCATAATCTATGTTTTATATAGTTGTATCATAATCATATCTTATATTATCTGTATACAATAGAGTTTGCAAATGAAAAATCAAAATGTGCAAATAAGCTCTCCTAAAACATAGTTTAGCAAAGATTTAAATCTTTTTATTCTAACTCAAATATCGTGACTAACAATTCCAAAAATAGAAAGAAAGACAGTTGGTGATTTAAGAGATGAACCAATGATAGAGTTTGCTTCAAAAGTTGCATAGTCATAATTCTTATCCTTTATTGCCACCTCATTTGTCATTCTTGTGCCACGTGCATGATGAGTCAAGTCTTTTTCAGTATTTTAGTAAAAAGTGATTATTACTGTCACCAGTTTTTTTACGGCAATCTTGTTACAGTTTTGGCTATCCAATACACGACCACTTTCTAGGTTGATTTATGTAAGGGTGCGTTTGGTATTCCGAGAATGAGACTATCACTATGAAAGTAATTAAAAGTGTTTGCTTAAGTTAAGGGACTCCATCACTATAGTAATGAATGATAGATATAATTCATACTCCATATACATTAAAATAGCTAGGTATGGATCTTTCATATGTAAGGGACCCACCACTACTATCAAACTCATACCCATTGTCATTCATGACAATATACCAAACGCACCCTAAGTATTTATATGGATTAATCTTATATATCCTTTAACTTTATATATGCAAATGTAATAATTAAATGCATGATGTATAATATTTTTAAAACATGTTTGAGTATATATATATATGAAGATATCAAACTTAAAAGAAGAAAATAAAAAATTGCCCCTATTTATATACTTGTACTTAATAATACATTTATTCATACTAATCAAATATCATTTTTAAACTAACATCAATTTAGTACATTCGAAAATAACAATGTTGATACTGAATTTAAAATGAAAATAGTAATACATTATTTATAATTTTCTTCTTAATATAAATTGTGTACGAATCTTCTAATTCAATAATAAAAAGCTTCAATAAAAAAAGAAGTACAAATCTTGACTTTTAGTAGGCAAAGTTAGATGAGTGTATTTTACACTTCATTTGTTTTTAAGAACACTAATCATTATCACTATATCAATATTAATCTATGAAGTAATGTAGGACATATTTATTTTCTTTGCAATCATCACAAAGGCCAACCACTATTATATGAAACAAGTAAACATGATCGCGACTAATGTTTATTTTTTACGAGTACTTTGTTTTATCTAAACTTTCTTATTGTATCTTATTATTATTATTATTTTTAAAAAGGTTGCTCCGGTAAAAAAAAACTAATATAAATTAATATATCAGGTAAATAAAAACGAGTTTTTGCTAGGTTATTCGTGTTGAGCAGTTTTTGATTTAGATGCATATAACTACCCAAAACAATTATTTTCACAACTATCTCAAAATATAGACATGTATAAGTCTAAACACAAGACACCTTATAAAAATGGTGGTTAATTTTAAAGCTTATATTAAACTCAACTAGATTTTTAGCTTCTTATATATCAAAATAAATTACACTTATAATTACATATTCACACTCACATGTCACTAATAAGAGAATAAGACTACTGGTAATAGATGCAATTTTGACGCGTCTTCGTCTTTACATAAGCGAGTTGTAAAAATCATGCAGGCTAGTGAGACGGTTGGGTAGGCAGCGATTAATCGGTTAGCGAAGATTAATCGAGATTAATCGGATTGGAATTTTATCTTGCAAAAAATGTAATTTTATATATTATATTATTTTATATGTATGGGATAAGCGTATTGCATTAAAGTTCAAATATTTAGTGTTGAATATAGGCATAATCATAATTCTTCAAAGTTGAAAGTCGAATATAAAATATTACTTCGGTTTGTTGATCATTTTAAGCGACTTTTGACCGATTTTATCCGATTAATCGGTTTGTTGACCGATTTTAAATTATTTTGTCCAGATTTTTAAGCGATTTTCTTGGCCAGCTTTTAAGCGCTTTTGTCCAATTAATCCGATTAGACCGATTTCGTCCGATTAATCGGTTTGTTGACCATTTTAAGCGACTTTTGACCGATTTTATCCGATTAATCGGTTTGTTGACCGATTTTAAGTTATTTTGTCCGATTTTAAGCGATTTTCTTGACCAATTTTAAGCGCTTTTGTCAATTAATCCGATTAGACCGATTTGTCCGATAAATCGGTTTGTTGACCGATTTTAAGCGATATTTGACCAAACCGATTAAATAGGCGATTATGATAAATCGAGGCTCTTGGTAAGCGATCGCCGATTTATCACGAGGATTAATCGGTAGCGTGGACCGATTTTACAACGAGAGAACATAGGGGCGTGTTTGCTTACTACACTCACCCAAATAGCACACATCTTTGGCCAAAATTGAAGAACTCGGTATTAAGAAAGACAGGAGTCGTGGAGTGTTATTATTGTATGTGTGAGATATTTTGATTTTTGTAAGGTATATTTGTGCTTAAGTGGGATTTATTTAATGATGAAATTTAAACTAATTTGATGATGAAATTGATTGTAAAGATAAAAAATGACGTGACGCTAAAATAGTTGTGATGATTTTGGCCTCTCTTGCTATTAAAGGATGATGGAATTCAAGATTTTTGTCATAGCTAAGTTGTTTTATGTTTTTGCATAAAATTTCTTATGTATCTTATTTTATGCTGGTTTTGGTTTGGTGATCTAGTTGATAGCTACTTGTTATTTATTGTCTGTCATAAATGATTTAGTAGTTGATTCAAGCGATTACTTGTGATACTTCAGATATATTTTATTGTATTTAAATATTTTTTTATGAAGTAATATATTTTATCGGATACCCAAAAAGAAAAAAGTTCTGGCGACTACTTATTACTAGTGGCGTAAAAAAGTTAGACAACGGAAAAAAAACCACATGTTTGTAGTACATGGTTTTGGTTTGCTGCTAAACTTAATTATGCTATAAATACTCCGTAAGATAAACAAAAACGACATCGTAACATACGGCAAAAAAAGTGGGAAAACAAGATACAGTAAAATATAGTAACAGAATAAACAAACAAAAGAAACTAAAAAAAGACAAGACCAGTGGATAGATAGATTACTGGGACAAAATTTATGTCTTTGTAAGTTTATGTAATGAATAATACTATTCAACATCATCATAAAGCAAAGAAGAAAATATCATAAATTCACTAGATTATATTCAGATCTTCACATCTCAACCAACTTTCCATTCTTTTCTGGTAATATTCCTTACTTTCATTTATTTCTTCTCATATTTACACCTTAGCTATTTTTAGTGTATTTTTATTGGTTTTTTTAGATGTTGATTACTGGATGATTTTGCTTGTGTATATAGTTTCTAGGTGGATTACTGATTACCCATTTCACCATTTGTTTAATATTAAGCTGTGGAATGAATTATCTTGTTTTTTTATTGTTTATTGATTTACTGATGATAAAGATTATAATTTTTTTTACTGTTCTTGTTTTTTGTTCAGTTTTAGATCTTTTGTATCTCTTTTATGTTAGGTTTCTTGAATTTCCATTTGTGACCACACTAATTTCAAGCAACTTTTAAATTCTGAAATATAGTATGTGAGAAGTTGTCTGACTAAATGGTTGTGCCTTCAAGTTCTGCTTTAGGACGTGTGAGATAGTTTGTGGTGTAAATATTGTGAGATAGTCACTTGCCGTTCAAAAAAAAAATCTCAAGAAATTTTTAATAAATTCTGAAAATTAGAGGCATATATTCATTTTGGGAATTTTACTTACTTTCTTAGTATTTATTCACAATGTTTTTATTCGACCAAACTGTGTAAAGATTCGTGTAATGTTCATTATTTGGTTAATTTTAATATATGAAGAATATTTTTGTTAAGGGAGTATGATCTAATGATATTGTAAACTTTAGGTGTTGTTTTGAAGTAATATGATGTTCTTGATGGAATGAGTAAGAAATGGCTGCAGCAGAAGCAAGAGCAGCATGGCAACGAGCTGCAAACCGCTGTTTTGTTCAAGAAGATGCAAAAAGAGCTCCAAAATTAGCTTGTGTTCCTCCGTCATCGTCTTCATTGTCTAAACAAGTTGACACAAGACCTCCTATAAATGGGTTGGACGATTTTGTTCCTCCAACCGCCAACTCGATGTACTCAAATCTGTCTCCAGATTCAAGATGGTGGCTTCAGTTGCAGCCTGATTATATGCACCAGATGGGGTTGACTAATGTAAAGGTCAACACTTTGGAAGCCGAAAATTCTCAACAATTTGTCGACATTATGGATTCACAGTCAACTGTCAAAGGTGATAATGTAGTGGAAGAATCGTATGAGTTTGTGGAAATGGATTCCGTTTATAAAGAGTTGGATGAGTTCAGTTTGGACTCCGAGTTTCCTCATTGGATGGAGAGTGAGAAGAGCCAGAACCTGCCTTGGTGGCGAATGACCGATAAAGATGACTTGGCATCCTTTGTAGCGCAGAGATCACATAATTTCATTGAGAATTGTGATCTTCCTTCGCCTCAACGCACAAGTTGCGAAAGGGACTCGTTTGCCAAAGATCAATCCCCACGGAAAAAAGATGAAGGTCTTGCCTCTTTAGGGGTTTCACAAAGAGGTCGATACCAGAACACTAGTTCAGGGTCAGTCAGGTAAAGTTTGAGTTTTTGAAGTCAAATGGCTCATGTTTGAATTCAGTTTATTAATGTGATATCTTTGGATTTGGTGAAAACCTCGATTAACAACACTTTGACCTATATAATGTTCTAACACCCATTATTATTTTCAGCCCATTAAGTGGTGATGGCGCAGTTCATGAAGGTTCTACGGAGCCGACAACACCAGAGGTGGATCCAAGCAAACGTAAGCTATTAGAAGCTCTATGCCATTCACAAACGAGAGCACGAGAAGCAGAAAAGGCAGCAAAACAAGCATACGAGGAAAAAGAGCATGTTGTGAAGCTCATATTCAAACAAGCATCTCAATTATTTGCATATAAGCAATGGCTCTATCTTCTACAGCTCGAGAATATCTATAATCAAATCAAAACAAACAAGATCACCCCTGTATTCCCAGCTTCACCATGGAATGTACCACGCAAAAAAACTCGCAAGAATTGGCCTCCACCTTCTGCCAAGAGAAAAACAGGAGCCAAACAAGGCATTGGTATTCCAAGTCATAAACATGACATAGGCAAGTATGCTGTTGCTTTTGCTGTTGGATTAGGGCTTGTTGGTGCGGGTTTGCTTCTTGGGTGGACCGTTGGTTGGATGTTTGTCTAGTCATCATAGAAGGCATGTTTAGTGTACAAAGTTGTTTTCTTGGAAGTGTTAGCTAGTCGTGTATAGCTTTGGTCTCTATAGTTTTGTAACGAGTTTGTGATTGAACTTTTGTGCTCATTATGTGTGTCATCTTAATTATAAAAATTGTATTAAGAAGTTTCTATCGCAGAGATGGTGAACGACTTGCTGGTTTAAGGTAGCATTTAGTTTGGGTATCGAGTCTTTCATACCAAGGCCTTGGGTGGGTTTGAGACAAAGTCAAAATTTATGATTTTTACTTCTATTTTTGAACCTCATTTCTATCGACTAAACACTCGTATGATTCCCTCTATGACCGTCTGATGTTAAACTTTTGTGTCCCTTTTGAACATGTCACATGCCTCGGACATCCCTCGTCGAACAGTACTCTGTCTCTGTCCATTTTATAACTTCTAAACATATTTCTAAAGGTCTTACTGCCTCTTTGATTTCTCAACTGGACTTTTTGTGTGTGTTCTTACTTGAGATATAGTTATGTCGTTTAAGATTCACATAGATTACTCAACTTCGCGGTGACTATTACTCATTATCGTATAAGTAGATTGAGATCCACTTGTTGATTGCAAGTCTTGAGCACCATTTTTAGCCTATTCAAGGGTTTCGAGTCTTATTTACTAATTTAGTTTGATTTTAACATTAACCAAAAAGTAGTTGACAGCAAACCACAAATCCGACATATTGTGACTTGGTAAGGATGCTGTTTCCTTCAAGTTAAAATGTAATTTTTGGTGCCTGTGTTCAACATTAGTTTATCAACATGAGACACCACCTATAACCCAACTTCAGCCGACGATATCCGTCAATTTCAAAGCTGAATTGACTTGATCATAGGACACGTTGGTTGGTTCATTTGGCATATTCCCATCGACATTAGCATTTTCTACATTTTGTCACAAGGTCACCAAGTTCATTCGCGACCCTTACAAAATAAAACCATCATTAATGTATCCAACTACCCGAGCATCAGGGGCAACGGTGTGATTAAAAGTTCGCTACTTGAATCCACAAAACTTATTTATTTCAATTTCTAAGAATTTCAAAACTTGACATCGCCCTATTTCTTTCTCTGCAATTTGGAACTTCTTATGGTTATCATCTTCTTTTTTTCTTTCACTTGGGTGGCATCTGGTTTTTTACATAAAAAATCTATTACTAATAAAACTATAAGTAACATAGTTACTTTGTAAACAAAGTATAACGCGTATCAAGATATGGTCTGCATATAATATTCGACAGATATGGGGAGATCAATTCACAGCTTCTGATTCAAAGTTTGGAAGAATCACATTCATTATACCTCAATGACTTTGATAACAACACACTTTTGCTACACACGACACTAAAAGAGACCCTCTTGACAAAATGTTGATTTACCATAGGCAAATCTAGAAGAATGTCACCTGGACACATTGGTAGCCATCTTCAAAACTGTATGAAATCCCGACCCGCAAAATTAGACACCATGAGCTGACGACTGAACCGACCAATTGAACTTGACTTGACTCCACTGTTGACCACACTTGAACTCTCTACTCCTTTGGTTGCACATGACCTGGAAAACATACATCATCATTCAAGTTTACTAAGACAAGACATCGGATAAAAGTAACAACTTAACAAAGTGCAATGTTAAACTACGAACATAATCATTGAAACAATAATCTGCTACACTCACACAGCCAGTTCAGCTGATCACATACTCTTAACTGGTATACAAATCTACATCAATTTTATTCTTCCTATCAGACGAATTCAGCACCCTCTTATCGACATGAAATCAAAGACAAAGTTGACCTAACACCCAACACATATTTCACTATCAGCCATTGTATTCATTCTGCCTAATTCTGTACAGTTATAGGCCCAACCAGATTCATGATTCAATATGAAAACCATATGCTGCAATTTAACTCAATCAGATAACAGAACATGTTTAATTACAATTATAAATGTGATTTAAGTAAGTTTTGAGGGGTTTATAATTGTGATTAGCAGATTCGTTAACTCGTTCCTTTTTATAATTTCACACACGAAAACAGAACAGCTGAAATGTCTAAAACTACTATTAAAGAACTGAAACAAAATTGAGTTCAAGATGTGAAATTTCATACTAATATCCTAAGCTGCCTCTAGAATTATGAGTGGCAACAGAATTCGAAATAAAAGAGCACATGTAACTATGCAAGTATGCCAGCAAATCTGTTTATCCACAGGTATACATACATTCATAAGGTCTCTATTCTATAACTAGTACACAGTGAGCACATCCTGAATGTACTTCCACATATACTCAAACGATCTTCTAAGACAACCAAAGATATATTAACCCGCTAAGATTGACACATTCAATGTTATGTTACACTGGTATATATTTATCTACAATCTATGTTGGTGATAACCAAGACAGTTAAAAAGGATTGTATTGGTGCGAAGAACTAGTAGTTTGCTACTAACGACCTATTAGTTCAAAGATGATTATTTCTCCCAAAAAAAAATGTCAAATTTATTAACTTAACTACGAGTAATATATATGCTGTTTGATTTGCTGATTTGCATGTCAACTTATAACCTCAAGCACTGCCAAGTTCAAAGCAATTTTTCAAAATAGTTAGGATGGCTACTAGATTCCAGTGTTTACTCATTTATTTCATTGCTCATGTATGGTTTAATTCCATGATGTCAAAGTAAACCAACATCAGGCTCCCAAAATGGAGGAAAGGGCAACTACATGTTTATATAGATGGTAAGCATATAGTGACCTTTTCCTGAAATACACTTTGTTCGCTACTCAAACAGACTAAAGTCTATACAACTTCCAAATGTTCATTTAATAGGAAGAATCAGCAGCAGGTACAGTTACAGTTAATCAAATATAATAAAGCATTCCAAGCATGATGACAAATTGACAAGCGATCAAGTAATACATGTATCGAGAATTGGAAAATAGTGAAATCCATTCATAAAGAATCTGACGCAACTTGAGAAGTTAGACAAAATTACCACAGAACACAAAAGCATCCCCACAAATCCTACCTTTTGGAGCGTTTAAATTTTAAAACCACATGAAGAAACTTATTACAGTCATGACGGATAAACTAATGAGTATCAGATATATCTAAAACGAAACTAAATAACATATACTCTTCATTAGATTAGACAAAAAGCATTATAGAGTCCATAAGCAACCTAGGATCTAAAAAGCATATTAAAGTCCATACAAAATACTTCTGAGCACAAACAAACATGAAAAAGAAAGGAAAGAACTACTGTTATGACACAAAGCGTAGGATAAGAATCATACCTTCATACAATAGCGAGATTGTATGAGTTGCAAAGCTGAAGAAGTGCAGCTTGGTTAGTTTGAGACAGATATCTGGTGATAACCGCTGGAAATCTACCACGGAACTGGTTGGAGAGATTTGCCAATAAAGCCACACAGAACTGTTTCGGATCCTGTATTTCCATCAACGGGTCTTCCTCCCTTCTACCAGCATTGTGAAGACGAACAAAGGTGGCTTGATAACCAGTTGCCTCACCAAAATCAGGAACTTCAGGTTCATCCTCAACTCTTTGCTCTTCCGGTTGCGACAGAAGAGTAACAATACCATCTAGCAACTTGCCCCAGAGCTCCTCAGCAGCAGGATCCAAAAGCGAAGGCGATTCACAGAGTAGTTTAGCTGATGCAACTGCACTCAACTTAACCTCGGTGTTGCCAGTTATGGTCTTAAGAGTAGGTATCCAAAACTGACCCAAAATTGCATTGAACAAATTCGCCTGAACAGAGTTAACCGAGTCCACAAGAGTTTGTATGCCGTGCTTGACCAGAAACAGCGACATGAATATAATGAGACACCTAACAAGTCTCGGGGTTTTATTGTTTTGGAGTCGAGTAAACAGGGTAGCCCAGATGTGATTCATGTATTCTGCCAAAACATTATACCCAAGATTCTCAATGACCGGGTTCAGAATATGAAACCCTTGCTCTTCAGTGCTTGGTGACGAAACAAGTTTGTTGAATATCCCAAGCACGTTTCTTAACTTCCCTTCCCTTGTAAGCTCGTTGGGTGCCTGTTGAAGAAACGACTGAAGCAAACGCACGAGTGCAGGAACATTAGCAGACTTTTTCCACAAATCAGGTGTCAACAGAATGTCAAATATCTGCATGTAATGTGGCGGAACTGGAGGCCTGTTCAAATCGACAAGCTGAGCTAACAACTGGAAGGCGTACGGAAAGAATTCAGTAACTTCTTTCTCCAATATCATCTGGAGACTCGGTAAAAGGCATTGCTCAAAGGCTGGCACAAGAGTCGGGTTCTTTTCACACGCTCTTCGAACAAGAGCAGCAACTGCCTCAAATAAGCAATGGTTAAACACCGGGTTTTTAGGATTCGCACAGACCCTGTTTAGAACCGTTGTCAGCCCAGTAATGCAAGGTGAAGCTACCTCAGGTGAAATATCAGCAATCTGAAGAACACGCATAATACACCTCATGATATACTGATTCTCCTCGGACTCAGGCTTCTCCAACGCACCAAAAAGGTTTGTCATCAAAGCTGGCAGAATCGGACCAACGTCCAACGCCGTATATCTTGCTTGAACCCCATTATCCTTCACTAGCAAAAGCTTCTCGATACAACTAGCAGCATAAGAATGAACCACATTAACATCTGAACTAAGAAACCGAACCACATCACCAAGAAGAGCCATAGCAACAGGTTTAGGAATCAAAACCCTAAGCGTGGTGAAAACTTCAACGCACCCGCCTTCAACATTGGGAAAGCATTGACATCCTGACCCTGTAACTCCGGCACAATAACTGTTCTAAAGAAACTATCAACATCAACAAGATCAGTCGAGACAGAAGCACCACCTGCCTTTTTAGTAGCAAGAGACACAACCAAGTATATAGCACAATCCTTATATTTCCAATTAGCAGCAGGATTTTGTTCAAACAAAGCCAAACAATTACGAATCTGTTCCGAAACCTTTGCAGTAATCTTCTCCTTATAATTTCCCGCAATCCCCTTAAGAAGCTCACAAGCAATCCTCCTCCTCGTATCGAGATCACTCCCTTCCATATCTCTCCTAATAAACTCGATATAATTCATCTCAAACAGCTCCTCGTCCTCTTCCCTTAACATCACATTCGGAATCACAATACTCTGAGTAATCTGCTGCAATATCTCATCACCAGCAAACAACGCATGGTGCACACTCGTACTAACAATAGTCAAAAACTTAATAGCAGTAACAGTCAGCCGTTCCCTACTCGGAGACCCCGACGCCACCACAAGCAAACTCCAAACCGCCTCCACAAACCCGCTCAAATACTTCTGAAACAACTCCTCCTCTTTCTCCATATAATGACTGATATTATCACAAACAGCCGCACGTAACCCATCCACAAGCGATAAACCATCAGCACCACTATCTTCAACAACCGGATACCTCACAGTCAAATAATTCTTAAACTCATTCATCCACTTATCCGCATTATCCTCAAAAAACTCCGGCAAATCCAAAAAATTCAACGAATAGAAAATCCGACAACACAACCTCTGCGCCTCAACCAACTGCTTCACCACAACAGCATTCCCACCTGCACCACTCATTTTCACCGACAAACTTTCAACCGTACTCAACAACGGCGCAGCAAAGTTATCCAAACAGTATTTCAAATCAAGCAACAACGGATCACTCTTATACTGATACCTAAACTTCTTAAACAAGGAATTAACCGTAGCAAGTATACCATTCACACTAACAAAATCATTCACATTAATCGCATTCTCTAGACTCGTCTTCAACTCAGGCAACAACGCCGTCCACGCCTTGGGGAAATCATGGTTCCCAATAACCGCAAGCGCCTCACTAAGCTGCGCCTGAATCTTCGGACCAGCAGACAACATCAAAGGCACAATCAGCTGCTTAATCTGCTCCTTTTCAGCGTCGGCTATCGGCGCAAGGGCTGACGCCCCCCAGCGTGTTTTTAAGTGGTTTTTGAAGTTAACGGCAGCGGAAATACGGATCTGTTCGTCGACGGAGGGTTCGGCGACAAGACGGAGGACGGCGAGAGTGTAGTTGGGTGAATCGGCGGCGTCTGAGAGGTTTTTTTCGGCACGGCGACGGGGTTCGGGGTGGGGCGAAAGCGTGTCGAGGAAGGATTGGGATAAAAAAGCTAGGGTTTGTTGGTTCCACTCCATAGTTGTTACAGCTAGGGTTTTATAAAAAATGAAGAAAAATAATAATCAGAACTAAATGATGCAAATATTAAAGAATCTAGGGCTTGTAATAATAAAGAGTAAAAACGTACCAGACAGTGTGAAGGAGTGAAGGATCGAATGAAGTAAAATGAGTTGGGGAGCGTGTGATTGAATTTGAAATGTGAAGGAGTGAAGGTAAAGGAGGGATCAATGGGTTCATATGGGCTTTTCATTGGTTTAATGGGTATGGGCTGAAATCCGTAAGAGTCCAACCATTTTCTAATAAAATTTTGGCTGAATTATATTATACTATATATTAAACGACATTCAAAACGGCGTCGTTTTTGTAGCAAAATTGCCGTTTTGGTTGAAACTTTGTCATTTCATTGATCCATTTGCAGGCTTCTTCGGCTCACCTCTTCTTCCTTGATCCAAACTACATTGATCCACAACTCCAACTATTATTATTGATAAAAACACACACATACATAGTGCTAGAACATTCCTGGAGATCAATGAAACTAGTATAAACGACATTCAAAACGGCGTCGTTTTTGTAGCAAAATTGCCGTTTTGGTTGAAACTTTGTCGTTTCATTGATCCATTTGCAGGCTTCATTGGCTCACCTCTTCTTCCTTGATCCAAACTACAATGATCCACAACTCCAACTATTATTATTGATAAAAACACACACATACATAGTGCTAGAACATTCCTGGAAATCAATGAAACTCCAGAACATCTCACAATTGCACCGTATCCGATCGTTTTCTATTATTGATGGATCTTTTGGGGTAATTGGTCGACGTTTTTAAATCGGTATCGAGTTGGTAGGCGATCCAAATCGTAGGTACTTTTGTTTGTTATAAAACTTTCCAGACACACAATTTTTGGGTACTTTTATTTTTGTTTTTTGTATGATTAATTTTATGGTTTAGCATTAACTCTTTCGATGATTAATTGAAGTTTTTGCCTAATTTTGAATGTTTAATTTTGATTTATTCAATCGATTTATGTTTGATTGCGATTCATCGTGCCTAGAAAATAAGCTAAAACAAACACCCCAATAGCCTACAGAAGCACCGATTAGCAAAGTGACTTACTTTCTTTGTTGGTCGATAAAAGCTCTAAAATAAATATCGCACTTGGTTAACCTTTCCCGCAAATCAATCAAGTCATGGAGCCATCCGAGTTAACTAGGGTATTGCTTATTCAAAGTGTTGATTTGCTTATTTACTTTTTAAATAAGGCAGTTTTGCGTCATTAGTTTGAATTAGCTTTTTTTTTTAAGAAAATTGTTTTAAGCATGTAGGGAAGTGCTTATTTGTAAGTGTTTATTTGCACACTAAAATTAGCAAATAAGCAGTTGGATACTGCTTATCTGCTTTAAAATAAAAGATTAGCAATCCCATAGACTTTTATATTTTGAAACGTGCCAAGAAAATAAGTTGTAATAAGCAATCTAATCACCCCTTAATATGGAGTGTAGATAATTCTAGGATCATCTTCAATAGCACGACGGAAGATACTAATTTGAAATGGGATACGAGTTCACCCTCATTGTATTGTTTTGTTATATCATCACGAGATGAAACATATTTATATTATTGGGATATGAAAGTGCTGAAGATTGACAAAGTACTGGAAAAGTCAAAGTACTGCTAAAAAGAAAGTCAAAGTACTGTTGTCGAAGTCAAAGTACTGCAAGGCTAAAAGAACTGTTATATTCGTTTATGGAAAGTCTTGTAATTCTAGAATATTCTTTATTAGATTACTTGTCGTACAAGGATACAATTTGTAAACCGACTAGGGTTATCCTTGAGCCTATAAAAGGACCCCTAGATTGGCATTAGATATACGCGACATTATTAGAGTTTTAGAGAAGTTCGATATTATTAGAGTTGTTAAAGATCTGCATAATAAGCAGAGTTAGAGTTATTAATAAAATCGTTCAAAGTTAAAGTTATATTCTTCTTAGCTTTGTTGAGTAAATTCCGCATACTTTACAAAGTTTGCTCGGTGTTTCATTGTTAATAACTTAGGATTTATCCGAGGTTATTAAACCTTAACAAGCTATTTAAGTTAGTTTGGTTAGAGTACATCGATCCAACAAGTGGTATCGAGCTTGTGTGGAAACTCGACTAAGAAGAAACCCTAAAACCTACTACAACAAAACCTAAAGATGTCGATTGAAGTCGTTCCACCACCATCAATCACCTCACCATAATTCCAATCATCAAGAAGGAGAATCGACCTATGGTGTATGAAGATGAGGCAATACATTGCCATTAAAGACCATGCACTATGGAATGTAATTGTCAATGGTAATGAAGTAGTTCGAGATCTGTGGAGATTCTGGACAACCTAAAGCACCTAAACCGGTTTTACCAGCAGCTACCATAAGGAATCAAGAGAAGGCTCTTAACATACTCTTATCTCGCTATACGATGGACATCTATGAAGTTTCATGATGCTAAAGATGCAAAGCAACTCTGGGCTGCTCTCAAGACAAGATTTGGAGGAATGAAGCTTCTAAGAAGATGCACAATCTGTTGAAGCAACAGTTTGAAACTTTCACTTGTTGGTGAAAGAGAGGTCTTGATCTTGCATATGATAGATTTCAAAATCTCCTCAACATGTTGGAGTTATACAAGGCGAAGTATCATTGAAGATGCCAATCGAAGTTCTTAAGAGTTTGCCATCCACATGGCATGTGATTGCTACTATGATAAGAGGACAACTGGTTTGGATGTCATGGACTTTGATGATCTCTACAATCATCGAAGGTGTATGAGCATGAGATGAATGGCCAAACAGGTTCAAAGTCTCACAAGATTGCCTTTTGTCATCTCGAAAGAGGCGATACTTCCACCAAAAGTCTTGCTTCTCCAACTCAAAATCTTGTGGCTCAATCTTGTTTCCTATACTACTCCCACCTATGCTCAACAAGCCCCACCAACTACTACCATGCACTCGGATGAAGTTGTGTGCTCTTTCTTTGCACAACAAGCTTCTTTACTATCACTTATGAAGAAGATCTCTCACAGTTGAAGAGGATGCTTTAGAAGAAATTGATATCGGTGGCAAGTAGCAATGATCATCGCAAGGATCAAGAAGTATATGAAGAAAACAAGAAAGAACATTGACTTCAAACCAAAGCAGGAATCACTTTTGACAAATCCAAAATTGAATGCTTCAATTGTCAAAAGACTGGACACTTTGCAAGGAGTGCGGGTTTGCTAAGTATCAAGCAAACAGGATGACCGAGAAACCAAAGTGGAGCTCAAAGAAATTCCTATTCTTGAAACAAAAGCCTTGGTTGCTCAAGAAAGTTTATCGAGGTTGATTGAGTCTTGAGTTTGATGATGAACCGGTAACCTATTGTATGGTAGCGATGGAAGAAGCGATTGAAGATTCGGTAGAAGAATTGGACTGGAGCATTGCCTTTGATGAGGAATCGATCATCTTGCTTTGGAATCGGAGATGGTTTTGGAGGATTTGATTGGAGCATGGAGAGTGAAGATGATCTGTTCTACTTGCAATGGTGGCTACTTCACCAAGTTCACCCCTATCTCGAGGTATGCTCAAATTGTCATGATTTTTATCAAAATTACTTGGCGGTTATGTAATTGAAAGAGATAATTGTGTTAGGGCTAGGTGCGAGGTAGTGGTTATCAAATAACCTTAGAGTCAATGGAAGCCAAAATCTTAACACATGAAAATAATGAAATGGCTTGGGTGAAAAGTATGAACAACAGGATTACCAGTTAAAACTAAGTGAATGGAAACTAAATTGTAAGATTTCGAAATTGAGAAACTAACTAAGGAGAGAGATGATTTGTTAGCAAAGTTTGATGCACGGAAAGAATCAGTGCATCACATGTTACTTATGTTCAAAAACAGAGAAGAGCTTACATTAGAACTGGCTTAGGTTTTGGTATGGACTTTGATAACATAGAGGAAAACACATCTAGTGATCAGGATGACCTAGACTTAGAGGATATAACCACTAGTGATGATGAACTCATTAATTATGTAGACACATCTAGTAATGAGGATTCAGTTAGTGAAACACCTCCTGAGTTTAAGAAAGACAATGGTTATCATTCAGTTCCCCATCCCACTGGAATTCATCAACCCCCTAGGCACGATGTTTCTCGTTTTGGTGTAGGCAGTCTAGAGTTTAGGAAAAAGCTAATTGGTCAATCTAGGTGCGAAACCCAAAAAAAGCTGTTGAAAACAATGTTCAAAGTCAAGCGGTACCTTCAACTCAAAGTCTTGCTCCACAAGCGATACCTTTAGGAAAATCTTTTCAAAACAATCTTGCTAAACCTTTTGGGATAACTTTGGTCAAAACAAGTTTAATCATTCACCTAGAAGGCACAATAGTTTTGGTCATAGACATAGAAGAAGTCACTTTGGGAGTATGGGTCAAAATTGTGTTTTGTGTGTTATAGTCCTACTCATTTAATCAAGGATTGTGAACATCACTCGAATACCTTAGAAAATTTCCAAAGAACAGTCCGCCAACCGAAACCTAGAGAGAACAAACCAGTCTGGAATAATTCAAATAGGGTCAATCACAACAATTTCTCACCAGACCATAGGTACCCTCACCAGAGAAGACCTTTTCTAAATCACCAGTACCTTCACAAGCAGTACATTCCCAAAGTACTGCTCAATTAAACCAAGGTACTGCTAACAGTTCTTGGAACAGGAACCCTAGGAGATCTCATTACTATCAACCTAGAAGGTATTACAATTCACATAGGGTATCTAGATCACAGGAACCAAGTGTTAAAACCGAATGGGTTAAGAGAGAAAGTACTGCTGAAGGACACACATTACTTTCAACAAAAAGTGAATCAGATGTTTTTGTGATACAGAAAAAAGAGAATGAACTTGAAAAAGAGAGTTTTGTTGAAAATCCAGAAAGTTTTGAAAATCCACATGCTAAAAATCAAAAGATAATTCTGGCTCATGTTTTAAAAAATAGTGGGAATTACATACTCAAAGAATTTGAGTTTGTAACTCCACAAGGAACACAAGTCGATAATGGCTTGGGTTCCTAAAAAAACTAACTCTCTAAATCTTTGTGCGAGGCAACCCGGAAGAGGAGCTTAAAGATCATTTGATTGTAGATAGTGGTTGCTCGGAAGTATGACAAGAGACAAGGAGATTCATCGATTTTAGATCTATTAGTGGAGGAAGAGTTGCATTTGGGAATGATCCCAATGGAGGAAGAATTTCGGAAAAGGAACCATCAAAGCGGCGTATAGATTTTGAGAATGTTAGATATGTGAAGGAGCTCAAGTTCAACTTATTGTCGGTCTCTCAAATCTGTGATAAAAGCATCTGTGTTATTCAACGACACGAATGTCTCATCTTGTCCCCAATTTAAGCTGTTGATGATAACTTGGTAGTCCTTAGAGTACCAAGAACCAATGATGTGTACAGTCTAGATATGAAGAGTCTTCACTCTTATGGGAGAGCCACATGTTTGGTGGCAAAAGCAACATCTGAAGAAGCACATCAGTGGCATAGAAGATTGGGCCATGTAAATTTCAAGAATATCAACAAACTGGTCAAAGGAAATTTAGTTAGAGGTTTACCTTCAAAGACTTACAAGAATGATCACTCATGTTTGGCGTGCAAGAAGGGTAAACAACACAAAGCTTCATGCAAGAAGCTTGAGGAGAGGACTATTAGAGATCCTTTGGAGCTGTTACACATGGATTTGTTTGGACCTGTCTCTGTGGCAAGTTTAAACAAGAAAAAGTACTGCTTAGTTGTGACAGATGATTGCAGTAGATTCAGTTGGGTATTTTTCTTGGGATTTAAAGATGATACTTTTGATGCTATTCAGACTCTCATAATAGCACTTGAAAACCAATTGAGACTCAAGGTTAGAGGTATTAGATGTGATAATGGAACTGAATTCAAGAACAAGCTTATGGATGAATTTTGTGCAAACAAAGGAATCAAGAGGAGTTCAGCATTGCAAGAACACCACAAAGAGAATGGTGTTGCGAGAGAGAAAGAATAGGACTTTGATTGAAGCGGCGAACAATGCTAGCGATTCACAACTACCTATTCAATGCAAATGGGTGAAAGTTGTAAGTCTTGCTTGCTATGTACTTAACAGTATCGATTACTAAACCACGAGATGAAGACACCTTATGAGTTGGCGATGGGCAACAAACCCAACATTCGATTTATGAAGCCTTTTGGATGCCCTCTTACTATTTTAAATACAATTGATAATCGGGTAAGTTTGATGGCAAGTCGGAAGAAGGATATTTATTGGGTTATTGTACCAACGATAAGGGCTTTAGAGTGTACAATGAGTCACTAAGAAGGTTCAAGATTGTCTTCATGTTGAGTTTTAGAAGATCAAGCAAATGAGAAGGGTAAAGGTCCTGATTGGATGTTTGATCTTGAAGTTTTGACTCCTTCAATGAATTATGTACCTGTTAGAGAAGAAAATCAACCTGTGCACAATGGAGAAGATTTACAATATGTTGTTCATGGAGTTCATATTAGACCTGATGTTGTTCCTGATGAAGAACCCAAATCTGTGGATCCAAAGCAAAGTACTGATGAACCTAAATCCTCACTATCTGCTGAGGATCAAGCTATTCAAGAGGAACTCAATCAGATGCTTTTTCAAGATGTACTAGCACATTCTTATAATGATGATCAAAGAAGAGCTTATGAAGAAGCAAAGAAAAAGAACAAGACTGCAGAGTTCACTTACAGTACTTTGGGTGTGATGCTTTCGATCAAAATCTTCTTGCACCTATTAACATGATGCTTTGGATGATTTAGATGATCCTACCATGCACGGTTTGGAAGATCACGATGATGAGTATGATGATGAAGGTATTTTCACAAATTCCAATGAAGGTCTTGATTATACAAACTTGGATGATGCTTATGAAGTTCCACAGACTCCTACCTTAAAGGTTCATAAAGATCATCCTCTTGGTCAAATCATTGGACCTTCTTCTCATGGAGTGCTTACAAGAAACAAAGCTAAAGGTTTTTCTACACCTCACAATGCTTTACTTAGCTTTGTTTACAAACAAAACAGATTGAATCACAAGGATCATCGGACATGCTGTTCACTTGCTTTATCTCTCAAGAAGAACCCAAGAACATAGCTCAAGCATTATCTAAGGAGAGTTGGGTTGAAGCTATGCAAGAAGAACTTCTTGGTTTAAACTTCAAGAAGTTTGGGTACTATGTGATCTACGATGGAAAGAAGGTAATTGGTACAAGATGGGTGTTTAGAGTCAAGAGAGATGAAAGAGGAATGTCATCAAGAACAAGGCAAGATTAGTAGCTCAAGGCTACGAGACAAGAAGAAGGAGTAGACTATGATGAAGTATTTGCTCCAGTAGCAAGGATTGAAGCAATTCGGATTTTCCTTGCTTTTGCATCCTATATGGGCTTTCAGGTTTATCAAATGGATGTCAAGAGTGCCTTTCTCTATGGCACTATTACAGAGGAAGTTTATGTTAAACAACCTCCTGGTTTTGAGGATCCTGCACATCCAAACAAAGTCTACAAGGTGGTTAAGGCTCTTTATGGCCTTCATCAGGCTCCTAGAGCTTGGTATGAGAGGCTCTCTACTTTCTTATTGCAACATGGTTACAGGAGGGGAGCTATTGACAAGACTTTGTTTATCAAGAGAGACAAGAAGGATATCATGTTAGTACAAGTTTATGTTGATGATATCATATTTGGAGCTACTAAGCAGGTCCATGGTTAAGGAGTTTGAGCGGTGATGCGAAAGAATTTCAAATGAGTTCAATGGGTGAGTTAACATTCTTTTGGGACTTCAAGTTAAGCGATCAAAGGAAGGGATCTTTATAAGTCAAGACAAGTATGTATCGACATACTTAAGAAGTTCAACTTTGATACTATGAAGCCGGTGACTACACCTATTAAATCTATCAACTCATTGGGCAAGGATGAAGATGGACAACTGTTGAAGTCAAGTTGTGCGGATCCATGATTGGATGTCTTATGTATCTCAACGCATCTAGGCACGATATTATGTTTGTTGTTTGTCTATGTGCAAGATATCAAGTCTCACCAAAAGTCTCTCATATGAATGCGGTGAAGCGGATTTTTAGTTATTTGAAACAACAACCTAAGTTGGGGTTGTGGTATCCAAAGGATTCACCTTTTCACTTAGAAGCTTTTTCGGATAGTGATTATGCGGTGATAATTATGATAGAAGATCAACAAGCGGAGGATGCCAATATCTTGGAAGAAGATTAGTCTCATGGCAATGTAAAAACAGACTATTGCAACAACATCCTCTCTTGAAGCGAGAATATGTGGCTCATTGCAAGCTGTTGTGGACAAGTTTTGTGGATGCGAGAATCAACTCTTGGATTATGGGTTCAACTTCAAGAATACTCCTATCAATATTGATAATGAGAGTACCATTTGCATTGTGAAGAATCCAGTTTATCATTCCAAGACAAAGCATATTGATTAGGCATCACTTTATCGAGATTGTTATGAGCATAGGCTCATTAATGTGGTCAAGGTTCACACGGATGATAATGTAGCTGATCTACTCACCAAAGGCTTTGATGTTTCAAGATTCAATCACTTGGTGGTGAGTATTGGCATGATTAACTACTGAGCTACATTTAAGGGGAGGACTATTTAGTGTAAGTATAGTCCTATGCATTGTTTGAGGGGAGGATATTCATGTTTTAGAAGTGTTTGTTATTGTTAAGAGGATATTGGGAAAGTACTGCAGTTTTGGTTTATGAAAGTACTGCTTGGAAAGTACTGCAAAGGAAAGTACTGCATACGTGGAAAGTGCTGTTTGTCTTATCAAAGTACTGTTCCAACGGTCATATTGAGGGGTAAACTATCCTAACGGTAACTTAGTTATTACGGGCTGTGATTTTTCAAATCCCACCTATAAATAACTACTCTCCGATTTTCCCTCTCATATTGATACTTTAGAATCTTTTCCATATTTCTCTCACTTTCACCTATATTATTCGTTATATCTCTTATTGTGATCACATAATCATCAATGGCGAATCGTAATACTGTTTCCAAACACAACATGGTGGGGAATCTAGAAAAGACCGAAGCTAACGTGGTTTTTCATGATATTATTGACTATCTCCTTTGGGTCGCCGATTAGTTATGCACTTTTAGTGGAACCGGACATCATTGAGCCTGGATTCAACAATTTTGGGCAGCTGCTAGGGTTCATAAGGAGAATGATGATTCTTATATTCAAGCTAAAGTTCTTTGGGAGAATTGTGAAGATTATGAAGCCTCTATTCGTGAAGATTTATTGTTTGATGATGAAGAAGGGCTATTCGTTTTGATAAGCAACTAATTTGGGATACATTCGAGATATTGGGTATGAAGGGTCTTTGGTGAACAAACATTCAAGAAACCATTATTTTGCCCACACTGGAAGTTTTTGGTTCATGTGTTACTTCATTGCATTAGTGCTAAGAGTACCTCATGGGAGCAATTTGGGTCAAACATAGCATCTGCTATTGTGGGATTAGCTACAAATCGTGTTTTCAATTTTTCAAGGCTAATTCTTGATGGAATGCTCTCACACATCTCACATGGATCCAAATGGTTGATGTATCCAAGGTTTATACAAGTATTCTTGAACAAGCAACTTTGCGATGTACCAAAGCCTACAAATTTACTACTGTTGTGGTACAACAAGCAAAGATTTTACTTTTATGGAGAGGAAAAGTGATCTCTTCATGGAAAGCACACTCCATTGACTACGTCTATGATGGAGATTGTTCAAGCTATTAGAGATGAAGTGGAGAGGATGATGATGAGAGAAGGTAATCGCTTCTACACAAGTCTTGCTTCTCAAAGTGTTGCATCACAAAGTCTTGCATCACAAAGTCTTGCTTCACAAATCTTGAAGTTCAAGAAGATGTTGCAGTTACACCTCCACCATCTCCACAAGTTTCTATTCATGACTCTCAAGAAGAAGAACCTCAGCCATCTTCTCCCAATGATTATACTTCAACAGATGGGCTTCAAACATCTGGAGGAGATGAGGGAGATGTGG
Source organism: Chrysanthemum lavandulifolium (assembly GCA_022545495.1). Taxonomy (NCBI): domain Eukaryota; kingdom Viridiplantae; phylum Streptophyta; class Magnoliopsida; order Asterales; family Asteraceae; genus Chrysanthemum; species Chrysanthemum lavandulifolium. Next base: position 46,627,370 of record CM040243.1, read on the forward strand.
CATCTGAAGGTGAAGTTCTTACTAACTATGCTTTATCCAGAGAATTAACTAGACTGAAGAAATCTTTTGAAGAGCAAGCTACAGAGATTAAGAGGTTGAAGCTCAAATTTAGAAGACTCAAGAAGTTTGTCTGGCCATTGGTTCAACATCATCGTCTATGGGTCAAGTCTCAAAGAAAGCTAGGACGACCTGTTAGGGAATTTAAGAAGAAAACCAAAGGCACAAAGGTTCAAAAACCATCTTCTGTCCAATTGGGGAGGAATTTAGAAGAAAAGAATTTGAAAGAAGATGAATTAACTAGATCAAGAAATCTTTTGAAGAGCAAGCTACAATAGAGATTAAGAGGTTGAAGCTCAAATTTAGAAGACTCAAGAGTTTGTTGCCATTAAGGAAGATGAACCTCAAGGTCTTGAAGAGCATGTCAACATTGAAAGTCTTGAGGAAGAAAGAGCTGAAGTTCATGAGGTGAAGTTCAAGGTAATATTCAAGTCTTGAAGCTCAAGTCTTGCTTTTCAAGGAACTTTTAGGCAAGAGTTGATTACTCCAAGAGTGTTAGATTTTGAAGAGGAAGCTGGTCCTTCAACTATTATACATGAAGAAGAAGTGGTCCTTTAACTATCATTCATGAAGAAGAAGTTACACCCAAAATTGCAAGTGATGAAGAAATTCTTTGAGATCTTACATGATTTGTCAAAGCCAAGGGTGTTACTATTCTTGGAGTTGCAGAGGAACAACCAAGACCTTCTCAACTGCTATTGATCCTAAGGATAAAGGAAAAGGTATATTGGTAGAGACAAAGAAGAAAAAGAAACTTTCTTTAGCACGGATAAGAGCTGCTCAAGAGGCTATGAATGAAGAAGCTAGAAACTAGAAAGCTACAAGTGAGTTGAATCTTTGAAGTTGATAATCAAGAGGCTATGAATGAAGAAGCGACAAGGAAATTACAAGAAGAATTGAATCTTTGAAGTTGTTATACCATCACCTCTTCCTATTTCTTCTCTACCAAGAAGACCAAATCTTGCAAAAGAAAGGAATGCAATGATGGCTTATTTGAAAGGTCGAGGATACTTTGGATTGAACAAGTTGAATTATGTTAATATGAAAGAGTTATATGAGCGCGTTCGGGAAGAATATAAGAGACAAGTTGCTAATATCAAAGATTATAAAGATGATGATATTCGAGAAAGAAGATGTTAAGAAAGGAAGATTAAAAGAAAAGAAAAACAGAAGTTGAAGATTTACAGTCATCAAAGAAGATAGAGTTAAGATCTGAGACAGATGATGAGCTAAAGAATTACTTAAGAGTAGTAGAATTTGAGTATTCCAAAGATGATGCTGAGATGAAGATGAATAAATCTCCAATAACTACTTTTGAAGTTGTAGAATCCAAGGATGGAAATTATCTGATGTTTCATACAGAAGATGAAAGCTTCAGAGTGTTCAGTACATTATGGGATATATTGCATATAATTGATAGAGTGGATTTATTTCATCTATATCATGTGGTGCGAGATTATTTTGAACACAATTCATCAGAAGGAGCTGGTTTAGTCTTGCTTGGGGATCTCACAACTATTTGGGAAACTGAAGAACAGAGTACTGTTGAGATTTGGATGAACCAAGGAGATTGGGAGATTGCTAGCTGGAGATTCTTTGAAGAATCTGGAGTACATGTTTTAGAGCTAGAAGATGGAACTATGATTCATATGTTAGCAGACAAAAGATATCCACTTACAGCTGATCTTATGAGGAGAATGCTAGAGCATGGAATGGAAGTTGAAGAAGACAATGAAGCTGCTCTCATGGTGATCAAATTGTTTATCGGATGGACTACTATTGTCGATGATGATGAATAAGCGGTATGAATTTTAATTGAATAAATTCTTTTTGAAATATAAGTACTTTTATTCAAAGTATGCTTGATCAAACAATACTTTCATCAAAGTCTTGCTTGCGACTTTAAACCAGTTAAATGATTTTTGAAAGAAACCTTTTGTTAAGTAACAAATATTTTGAAACAAAGGTTGAATGAAATAAATGGTTTTGAGATGGTAACATCAATAGGTTATCAATCCACCATGGTTACAAAAGGATTGGCTAATCCATGAGCAAACGGCTCTGGTAAAGATATCTCAAATCCGTTTTTAGTTGACAACTTGCTAATAAGTTGTATGGTAATCAACTCACCATATCAGTTAATGTGAAGAGTTGGCTAGCCCACAAGAAAATGGCTTGTGGTAAAGGCTGTGGAAAAACCATTATTTGGTAATTAGTTCACCATACTTAGAAGAACTAACTAGTCCAAAAGGGTACAGCTTTTGGTAAAGACAAATCAAATCTGTTGATAGCTGATGATTTGCTAAAAATCATATGGTTATCAATGTACCATGGTCTTACACACCAAAACATTTGGCTACTCCAGAGTTAATGGCTTTGGTAAAGAGATTAAAATCCATTAAATTTTCAATGATTCACCTCTCACGAAGTTTACACATCCGGAAGTGATGAGAATAGATTGCAACTTAAAGCTGAATTGATGTACAAACTGTCATATGTTGTTGTGTTCTTTGAAAAGATGGAGCTTCTTTGAATGATCTTGAAAAGAATAAATAAAGAAACTTTGATAATATTGATACAAGCACGAGACTACAAAGATATAATCTAAAGACAAAGACACAATCTTTCCTTGAAGATGGAGAAGCTAAAGATAAATTACAAAGGAACTTGAAGTCAAGCAAGTAGAATTCAAGTTAGGGAGGATTGTTGGGATATGAAAGTCTTGAAGATTGACAAAGTCTTGGAAAAGTCAAAAAATCTTGCTAAAAAGAAAGTCAAAATCTTTCTTTGTCGAAGTCAAAATCTTGCAAGGCTAAAAAAGCTGTTATATTCGTTTATGGAAAGTCTTGTAATTCTAGAATATTCTTTATTAGATTACTTGTCGTACAAGGATACAATTTGTAAACCGACTAGGGTTATCCTTGAGCCTATAAAAGGACCCCTAGCCGGGCTTCTAATTTCAATGGACTTATTAACCATAACATTTGTTGTTGCATGCGAGCATCAAGGTCGACACAAATGTTAATGCGATATGCCATCTTTCTCATGTCAACGAGAGCAGGTACAATCACAGGTCCGTTTATGTCAATTATCAATGCCATTTATTCTCGGCCGTTGTTGGCCTTATGTACCTCATTATCGGGACCATCAATCAACAATTTGGTCCTACAAATAGATGTATCGAGACATGGCAGAACAATGTTTGGAAAAGAGGTTCAAAGAGTTGCCCTACCACAAGGTGCGGTTTAGATTGCGGTTTGTGATGCTTCATATACCTTTTTTTACCATTTTTCCTAAGCGGTGGTTTAAAACATTTGTTGCATGTACAACAAAGGTCCGTTCATACTAGACTTTGGGCCGGAGCAATACACACTAATGTTCAATGTTCTTTCATTAGCCATGACTACGTACCTAGAATATGTGTTTCAAATGTATGCATAGCGACATGAATCATCGACGGCATACGCCACTGCAAACGCAGACTAATGGAAATGCACACGTAAGTCGAAAAATATGTATATGGCATCAAAATTAATGTGCATTTTCGACACCGTACAGCGAATCTTTTAACTTTTGATTGTCACAGGTGCTTTGTAACACCCCAAAATAGGGTTCGGTGAGCATCTGAACCTTGGGGTGGTACTATCTTGGTATCACAACATAAAGTACAAAGAATGATCGTTATTCCATTCATTTTAAATAAGATTCATTATTTGAAAACATTAAGTTTACATTAATGAAAGTAGTGCGGAAATAGGCCCAAAAATAAGTTTAAAGTGGTCCCGGTTATTCATCAGAGTCGCCTATGACCATGCCCCTTGCCAAGCATCTTCCATTAGTGAGCTATCGCCTTAAACTTGAGAACACATGCTAAAATGGGTCAGCTTACCCTAGTGACTTCATAAAGTTTAATTACAAAATTAGTAGTGGACCTAATAAAGTTTAATTGCTATGTGCGACTAAGGCATATATATAATAAACATTCCAACAACAATCATTCCAACAATAATCCAACAACACAATCGAGATCTCAGCAGGGCCCCGGGACACCATAGACAGGCATAGTTGTAGCAAGGCCTAGAACAAATGCTACCCTGGTCTAGGTCGGATGCAGATGTCTATTCTTAGCTAGGCATCGCGTTATAGCAAAGGTTGCTACCCTAGTCTAAGTCAACATCTGTCGCGTGTCTAAACTTTCCTAGTCAACACATTAGCAATTCAAAAGAGTAGTGGCAGGTCCAAGAAATAGTTTGCACTCACATTTAATTCAAATAAACACATAAGGTTTCAATCACCAAATCCAATATTTTAAACAACAGTCATTCTCAAATAATGTTTATTTGGCGATACTATGTCCATCAATGGTTCCAACAACTGAAAAGCTGTTAGAGAGATATATCTGGGGACTTACGCCAATCATCCAGGAAACGTGACATCATTTGATCCAAAGTCACTTGATGATGCTATGCGAATGTCTCGAAGTCTCATGGATCAAGTGGTTCGAACAGGAGCTACCCAAAGACAGAATCTCAATAACAACACTACCACCAACAACATCAACTACCGTAATAGCAACAACAATAACAACCGAAACAACAACAACAAACGACCATGGGATAACAACCAAAGAAACACTTCCAACAACCAAAATTGTAACACCCACCACCATCAGCAACAAAACAAAAGACAAGAAGCCTCAACGGCTTATGTTGCAGCACCAGCTGGAGGAAATTATGGTGGATCCTACCCAAAGTGCAATAAATGCAACTATCATCATATGGGTCCTTGCCCAGCCAAGTGTCGCAAGTTTCAAAAACCAGTACATCTTGCTAAAGAATGTAGAAGCAATGTTGTGGCTACTGGAGCTAATCTTCAACCGATAGTTACATGTTTCGGGTGTGGGGAGAAAGGACATGTCAAAACCAATTGTCCTCAAAACCGTGGCCAACAAGGCGGAGATGCTCGTGGTAGAGCCTATGTTATGGGCAACGGTGAACCTCAACAAGACCCGAACGTAGTCACTGGTACGTTTTCACTCAATAACCATCTTGTTAAGGTCTTATTCGATTCCGGTGCTGATATGAGTTTCATATCATCCAAAATTGCACCTTTACTTAATATTGCACCAACCACTATGGATACTCACTATAGTATTGAATTAGCCAATGGAAACTTAGTAAACACCATTACTGTACTCCAAAACTGTACCCTCAACCTTTTAGATCACCCATTCAGAATTAACCTCATGCCAATCGAACTTGGAAGTTTCGATGTTGTTATTGGCATGGATTAGTTGTCAAAACATCAAGCCAACATCATCTGTGGCGAAAAAGTTGTTCACATTCCTTGTAACAATGAAACTTTGGTCATCCGTGGTGATCGAAGTGGAACTTTCTTAAACATTATCTCATGTATGAAAACCATGAAGTACATTGAAAAAGGATGTTACGCATTTCTAGCTCATGTTACCGAGAAGGAATCCAAAGAAAAACGACTTGAAGGCGTTCCTATCGCCGTGAATTTCACGAAGTTTACCTGAAGACTTACGGACTTCCACCATCACGCCAAGTAGAGTTTCAAATTGATTTAGTGCACGGAGGCGGGCGCGGTGGCCACGCACCCTCTGAGACTAGCACCATCCGAGATGAAAGAACCGGCGATCAACTACAAGAACTTTCGGACTAGGGGTTTATCCGACCTAGTTCCTCACCTGGGGAGCTCCGTCTTGTTCGTGAAAAGAAATATGGATCGTTACGAATGTGTATCGACTATCGTGAGCTAAACAAATTAACCATAAAGAACCGATACCCTTTGCCAAGAATCGACGATCTATTCTATCAACTACAAGGTCCGACCTATTATTCAAAAATAGACCTGCAATCGGGTTACCATCAAGTTAAGGTTCGAGAAGAAGACATTCCAAAATAGCCTTTAGAACTCGCTATGGTCATCACGAGTTCCAAGTAATTCCGTTTGGCTTGACGAATGCAAAAGCAATATTCATGGATCTCATGAATCGGGTTTGTAAGCCATACTTGGACAAGTTTGTGATAGTATTCATCGATGATATTCTCATATACTCCAAAAGCGAAGAAGAACATAAAGATCATCTGAGAACGATTTTAGATTTGCTCAAGAAAGAGAAGTTGTACGCAAAATTCTCTAAATGTGAATTCTGGATTCAGTAGTACAATTCCTTGGGCATGTTATCGATAGCACGGGTCTACATGTTGATCCCGCTAAAATTAAGGCTATAAAGGATTGGCCAACACCTACAACACCTACGGAAATTCGTCAATTTCTAGGTTTGGCCGGTTATTATCGAAGGTTTATTGAGGGGTTTTCCTCAATAGCCAAACCTTTGACTACTCTAACTCAGAAAAACAAAAAGTACATATGGAACGAAGATGAAGAAGAAGCTTTCCAAATCCTAAAACAAAACTTGTAGTGCCCCTATTCTAGCATTGCCAGATGGGATCGAAGATTTTGTATTCTATTGCGATGCTTCACACTGATGACGTATAGTCTGTATTCGGGTCACGAACCCAACCAATGAATGCCACTAACAAGCCCATTACGAATGGGCTAATCCAATAATGGTTTGGGCTCACGAAAGCCCAAGTCCGAAGTTATTTATGGAATAAGATATCGGATACCTCCTAACTTTGGAGATAATCATTTACTAACCGACTCAGGCGGGATACGCCGAAGGTTGGGGAACACGAAACCAATAAGGATTTCGTGTGTATATAAAGAGGACCCCATCCCTCATTAAAGGTACGATCTAAAACCCTAACTCTCCATTAACCCTAAACCGATTACTTACTCTCACGCCGGAGGATAATCGTGGGAGACAATCCCACGATAAGCCTAACGGTGTTTTCTGTTTACTTAGTGCGCAAGTCTCAAGCATTAAGATTCAATTAGTACGAGAGCTGGAGCCCAAACAAGGAACGCCCAACTTTTGTATCAACAAGTGGCGCCATCCGTGGGACCATCACTAAGAACTAAGAACTAGAATGACGGCACGGAAATCGCCGATCGCAACCCGACCTTACAGGAAAGAAGCCGCAAAGTGGATCAGCCTCTAGCGAGACTCTGGGACAACCAAAGGTCGCTAAAACCAAGGATCAGGCCAAGACCTGGTCTTCCCTACGGTGGAACCACGCTCGGGGACAACCCAGGCCACTACAACCACCACCAGCACAGGAGATCCACTGCGCACCCCCTTTACTACTCCACTCCAATCGGTGCTAGAGGTGAACCTCACAAAAGCACCTGACGCACCCGACAGAAACAAGGGTCTAGTGGTGGAAGTAAACACCCCTGCCCTAGAAGGGCTTGCGTCGGAACTAGTGCCAAGTGATTTCGTGTCTCAAAACTATGAAACCGTGGGCGCCTCATGCAAGAGGAATCAAAAAGAGGTCGCCGGGTTGCATGCCGACCGATTTGGCCGGAGTATGAGATATCTCCACCGTGCCATCAGAAGGAAAAGCGCGGAAGGAATAGCCGCCAACCCCTAGTATTTACCAGGATTGGGAGGAGAGTTGAGGATGATGAAGTAGCGGACATGCAGTTCCTTGGGGAACACGAGGAAGATGGACGGCGCGCCAATGTCCACGCTAGGCTTGGTAGCCGCAGGGTCCATGACAGACTGGGACGACAGTACTCTCCAAGCGAAAGCCCAAGTGAAAGCCCTTCAAGTACAGGTTCTGAGGATAGTCGGCACAAACGCCGAAAAAGGAAAAATTCATCCTCTGGTAACTCCTCGGATAACAAGGATAGCGAAACAGGACACTGGAAGTCCAGGAGAAACTATCGCGACCTGGAGGAGGAAGACATGTCTCTTCCGTGGCGCCGCCAAAATGGTGGATGCATTCACTCGACGCATCAACAATTTCTCAGAAGATAAGAGAAGGCACATGCCCGCTAATGTAAAAACCTATGATGGAGCAGTGATCACGATGATCACTGAAAATTTTGAATCGGCCGCTACTATTGAAAATTGGCCACGCCCGTGTGGTGCCACGTGTTCAATTCCACACTAGTGGGAAACGCGGCGGTTCATGAAGCTTCCACACGAAGCATTGATGGCTTTGAAGAGTTGCGAAGGCGTTCCACCGAACTTCACTCAAAGGAAGAAGTGCGCTAAAACCCTGTTGAACTCGCCGGTGAAGCAATGCTGGGAATCTACAAGCGCTTATGTGGGCGCTTCAAAGATGAGTGCATCTGAGTTAAGGCATGCCCCGAAGTGTTGAAGATCTCAGGGTTCATGAACGGGATCAACAACCCAGAACTCATCAAAAGGTTGAACGACAAGATCCCCCAAACCTTTGATGAACTTATGAAATGCACAAGGTATTTTATCCAAGGAGAAGCCGCCGCCGCGGATAGCAAGAAAGGCTACTCAAACTATCGGTCACATGAACATCCTCGGAGACAATCCACTGACCAGAGTAGCAACCGTAACAAGAACTACCGCGGCCAGGGGAGTGGACGGGATAATGACAGATATACCCTACTGACCAAGACTCCAAAAGAGATATTCGCGACGGAAGGTACAAACTTCCCAAGACCACCACCAATGCGCACGCCAGAGGATCGGCGCGTGGGGAGTGGATACTGCGAATATCATGGATAGAAGGGCCACACCACCAATGAATGTGTCCAACTGCGCCAACTCATCGATAAATTAGTAAAAGAAGGCAGATTGGACCATTTGGTTAAAAACATCAAGGAGGGAAAGGATAAGCAAAAAACTAGGAATAAGAAAGAAATACCCAAGGATAAGGCTGACACCATATACATGATACAATCATGGCAGCGAGTGACTAGGCAAAAGATCAGCCAAAAGTTTTCTCGTGGAAGTGAAATCTCTTTCCCCACCTTGACTGCGGACAACGCAGATGGTAGAGCCGCTCACCATTGAAATTAATGCGGGGTCATGATATCCACCGCATGTATGTTGATGGAGGAGTGTCTGCGGACATAATGTACGAACATCGTTTCAAGCGATTGCGACCAGAGATACGTGATCGATTAAGCCCGTTCATGGCAATGATCGGTTTTACAGTGAAAAGATATGGCCTATGGGCAAATCGCCTACTAGTCAATGTGGGTAATAAAGAACACTCATGACGACTGGATGAATTTTATGGTGATCAAATCTCCTTCGCCATAAAATGGCATTATCGAAAGACCGGATATCGACCATATATGCGACACGTCACACGACTGCAGGATGCTCAAATTCCCGGTGGAAGGAGGTATTGTTACTCTAAAATGCCTTTGTACCACCTAGAGAATGTAACATGATTACTGGTGAGGCGGCACCCATTCCGTAATAGCGCGCAACAAAGTTCCAAACACGAAGGTTGCAATTCATCTGATTACCCGAGCAGAAGTATCAATCGGAGGATCATGCCGGATAATGGCAAGGCGGCGTGTGCACACCGCAAAAGAACACGGATATCTTTGCATGGGAACCAAAGCACATGACTGGGGTACCACGCTTAATCACATAACACAAGCCGAGAATCCGACAAGGATACTCACCAACACGCCGTAAGAAGCGGCCAAGCTCCGCGCGCAAGCAATTCAGCGATTACAAACTTGTGGAGGCATGTATCATGCGAGAAGTCTACTATCACGACCGCTTTCCAACCCAAGTAATGGTCAAGAAGAGCGGCGGTAGTGGCGGATGCGTGGACTTCATGAGACCTCAACAAGGCATGTCCACAAACTGTACCCACTAGGAGATAGATGGAAGGTAGAGTCTTTGTGTGGATACCCACTTAAATGCTTCACGGGCGCATACAAAGGATACCACCAAATCCGGATGGCTAAGGAAGATGAGGAAAACGACCTTTCATACAAGCCAGGCGTCATCGCTATACCAAAATGCCCTTTGGCTTGAAGAGCGATGCGCCACCTATCGTGGTTAGTAGATAATGCATTTGAAAATAGGTGGCCGCAACCTAGAGGTTTACGTTGACGACACGGTCATAAAAGCCATACGGAGGATGAATTGGTCGTGACATTAAGGAAACATTTAGGACACTCAAAGAGATCAACATGAAGCTAAATCCTAAGAAATGCACTTTTGGCGCTTCTGAGGCATGTTTCTGGATACACGATAGAACTGATGGCATCAAACCATGTCGAGAAAAAACTAAAGTCGTCATCGAACTTCCTTCACCGCATACGTTGAAGGAAGTCTAATCTCTCAATGGAAAAGCGGCGGTCTAAATAGATTCTTGTCCAAATCACAGACAAATCACTCCATCTCTTCAAAACACTCAAGAAGTGTATAAAAAAGGGAGATTGTCGCTGGACTACTGATGGATCTAGACACACACCTTGTGTCAATGATATTTTGTATAATATTATCAAGCAAGTGGAATTTACTTAGTAATACTTTAGAAGACGGATTGTATGATGTAATGTAAGTACACACAGATTAAACACAAAACTTAAGCTCCAATATTATTGATGAATAATGCGAGTGATCTTAGTTTATCACTAGGGTTACACCTTGAAG